>SWBF01000038.1:0-246024 GCA_023848595.1 Aureobasidium sp. EXF-10727
CATATTACGCGCGCTAATCCGGCAAAAAGTTAGATATAAAACTAGTTTAAGTCTAGTAGTTAGTATAAGGCTAGTAATATACCTATATAGCGTTAGTTCCAAAATAGAATTAATCTAATTACGGCTAGTAATAGAGAGAAATTAACGCCGGATAGAGTAGAAGTATAGAGTCTACTTCTAGTGTTAATTAAGTATTAGCTCTAGTATTAGTTAAGTATTAGATCCGGTATTAGTTAAGTATTAGATCCGGTATTAGTTAAGTATTAGATCTAGTATTAGGTAAGTATTAGTTTAGGGCCCGGTTTAATCTTAGTTTAGCTCTAGTAGACATATATTACAACTATAATAAAAACCAAACACGGCTATAATATAATAGCATTATAAAGCATACTTTTTTTTCTAGTAAGGGGTATTATAAAAAAAAAAAGGTTTAGTTAAGGCTAAGATTTTTCTAATATAGGCCTAAATCCGTATAATAGGGGCCGTAATAAAGGCATATTATGCGCGCCGGTCTAGCGGAAAGTTAGATATAAAACTAGTCTAAGTCTAGTAGTTAGTATAAGGCTAGTAATAAGCCTATGCTACGTTAGTTTTAAAATAGGGTTACTATAGCTATAGCCGGTAATAGAGAAATATTACTATTATAATAAAAAGTTAATATAGTTAAAATACGCTTTATATTTTACACTAAGATCTTTTTTAAAGCAAAGAAGTTAGGTAAAGAAAAAAAGATAGGTTTATAGAAAACATTCTATTTTATAAAAATAAATCTATATAATAAAGCTATAACTAACGTCTAATACTAGCTTTAGACTAAGATTAACTATAAGCCGTTATAAGAATAACTCCATAATTAGTATTTAGCTTACTATAGGTTAAATCTATATTCTATATTATAGAAGGATTAGTAATAGACCGTTATATATAATTTATAGCTAGTAGGGGGTATAATATATAAGTAGTAATAAAAACAATATTATTTATAAAGCATATATAAACTAAGTATAGAACTCTACTATATTAGACTAGTATTATATACTATAATAGACCTAGTACTAAGGGGTACTCTTAGCTAAGGTTCTACTCTATATCTTTATTTATATTATTATTAACTTTTTTTTTAGTATTATTATCCGGTTCTTTATCTATAGGTATAGCCTTTTCTACCCTCTAATATACCTAACTATTAATAACTATAAACTAGAAAGCATATAAGCCTATATCCTTAGCCATATTACTAGTAGGAGCGGCGGCGGTATAATGCTTCTTATTCTTTAGATAAGAAAAGAACTAAGTAGTAGCCTTACCGCGTCTTTTTATAACCTTTAAGAATATAACCTTAACCGGCTCTATATAGTAATTATATAGCTTATACTTTCTAACCTAGCGGTAGTATATATAGGATCTATTAAAGATATTAGAAAGAATATAATACTACTAAAGATAGATGTTATTTATATATATATAAACTATCTTTTAGGTCTAGCTACGGAACATAATAAGAAGGATAAGTAATTAGTTATAATGTTTTTACTATGCGTTTAGAATAGTGCCGTTTCTAATAATAAATAAACATAATAGTATATTAAAGGCTACCTTTAGAGCTATAGTCTTATAATTCTTAGCAAGCTTATACTTACCTTTTAGTATAACTATTATCTTTTAAAACCCGGGCTTTTTATTATAGAAAGTATAAGTAGTAAAGCCTTAGGTAGGGTCTATAATTTTAGATAGCTTTAGAGTTTTATTACCGGCTATAATAATTCTATTATCTAAGTATTTTAATACTAGACTATTCTTTATACTAAAGGGTATTATACTAACTAAAATAGTTAAAATAGGTAACTTATTAGATCTAGCTATTATAGCTAAGAATATAGATATGTTATATAAATAGTCTATATAATAAGTTATAAATAGTTAAGAGGTTAACGGACAGTAGTTTAAAGCCTAGTTTATATATGGACTAGATGCTAGAATAGGTAATAGATAGATTAATAAAGGTATAGAAAGCAAAGCTATAGTAAAAATAAAGCTAAGATAGTATTATAGTAGGTAAAAGAAGGTAGAAGTAATAACTAACTAACCTTATAAAGGTATAAATAAAGCTTAGTAGTAGATTATATAGTAAACTATTAGTATATAGAAGATAAAACGCTAAAAGAATAGGTTTAGTATAAAAAAACATTTACTTTAATATAGACTTAAATAGCGTTAGGTCTAGTATTAGAATAAGAAGTAACATAAGCTAAAAAACATACTTATACTTAGACTAAAACTAAAGCGGGCAAGAAAGTAAAATTAGATAAAGATAGGCGTTACTACTTATAGCAAACTATTATAGTTTTATAAAAGCTAACGTTTAGAAAAACAAAAAAGATATATAGTATAAAATAAAGACGGTCTAAAGCCATAATAGCTTTAGTATAGGGGCAAACCGCAAATATACTAGGACTAGATAAAGTAAGAAAGAAAGCATATTTTAAAAAGCTATAACTAAGATATAGGTCTTTCTAGTACTAGAAGGACCTTAGATTAAGGCAAGTTTCTTAGTTAGAATCTAGTAAAGAGCGTCTATCTATAACTTACTAAGCATAGCGGCGTTCTTAGGCATAAAACGGTTAATAATGTTCTATTAGTAGTTAAAGGCGTTGTCTATAGTAATACTAAGGTCTATATTAAGTAAGAAATTAAAGATTTAGCATAGAAACTATAACTATTATAGTTATAAAAAGGTAGGCGGAGTAAAGACCATAGTAGCTACGTATTAATTACCGGTCTAGTACCGTATTTATAAGGGCAGCTATGCTATTACTTAAGTAAACTAAGGGTAGAACTAGGTAAGGGTATTACTAGCTAATCTATAATATAAACATATATAAGGTATAGTCTAAGAGCAAAATAGAAAAAGTTTAGAGGCTAGTTTACTATAAAAGCTAGGAGTTTATAGATACTTTTCTATACTTAGTCTAAGTTTCTAGCATAAGGCCGTAAAGAAATAAAATAAGAACGTTTAGTTACTAACACTCTTACTATACCTTATTAGTCTTTCTAGTGGCATAATAGAATTTCTAGCTAATTTTGTACTTTATATATATATAGGTACCTTATCTATACCGGATATTAGCCCTAAACCTATTTAGGGTAAAAACGCCGCTAATTTTATTAATTTATAAATAAGACTATATACCGTATTTAAACCGTTCTATACTAATAATGTTATACTATTTAATATTTAAGCTTACTATAAGTATAGTAGCAATATAGTATAGGCAATAGTTTATAAAAAGATTATTAAGCCTATTTTAGATGTAGGCTCTATAATAAGTAGTCTAGCGCTCTCTTAATTACTATATAACCGGTCCTATAGTAGCACTATAGTTATTATAAAAGACTACCGCGTCCGGATTAGCTCTAAGCTAGGCATAGTCTATATCTATTCTGTCTATATACCGTAAAATAATAAGCTAATGGCATACTATTATACTTAGATAGGCCCTTATAGATATTAAGTTATTATATTCTTTTAGAGCGTCTATATTCTAAGAAAAGAGTATAAACGGATTACTATTAAAAGGCCCCTAGTATAAGGATAGTATAATAACTATACTCTTTTTTATATCTAGCTTATAACTAGACCACCCTATACGGCCGCTTTCTTAAATAAAATCGATTATAGTCTATAGAGCGCTAATATATAGCATAAAAACAACGTCCGGTATATTAATACCTACCCTTAAGGCCGATATTATAATAATAATACTACCTTAGCAAATCTATTACTTAAATATAAGGGACCGGTTAGTAGTGTTAGTATAGTAATAGAGGTAGTCTAGGGCCGTAGTAAACTGCTTATACTCTACTTTTAACTTACTATATATAATAGCTTTTTACAATAATTTTCTAGCTTTATACTTTTAGACTAGGGCCGTAGTTAACTCTTAGGCCGCGGTAAAGAGGGAGTCTTATTCTAGGGTATATAGTACTATATACCTAATGTTAGATTACTAAGTAGATTAAACATGGATTACTAAAAGGTCTTCTAATAATAGTTTCTTATAAAAACGGGCCTTATAGCTTAGAGATAGCGTTACCGTTAAGAGTATAAGTTAATAACTAAGTAGGTAAACATTACTAATAAACCTAAGGCTAATATGCTAATAGTCCGTAGTTATAACGGCATAGCACTTATCTAGAACTACTTAACAAAGCGCGCCTTAGCGCTAAAGTATTAAAGTATAGGTTATAAAGGCTTTGCTCTTAGCCCTAATAATATCTATGCTAATAAGAATAATTTTAGCCCTAGACCGATAGTTAGCCTACTACTAGTTAATGTCTAGACTCTATTTAAAACATACTAGACCTATAAAATAAAGCTAATTAATTATGTCCTTAATTAGTATGCGGAATAAAAGAACAATAATTATAACAAATAGAAAACCAACTATATACTATCTTTTTGTAAACGGTATAGCTATAAAGAGTAGGGTCTTATTTTTACTAGTTAGTAACACTATAAGAAGTAGTATAATACCCTTTACTATAGCTATAAGCGCTTAGGCTTACTCTATAGACTTATATTTAATAATACTATTAGGCTATTAGTATAGTACGGCCCTAATAAAGGCTTTAAGTATAATAGAAGTAGGACTATATCTAGTCTATATAGGGTCCGGGGTCTAGTATATAGTTTACGCCTAGGTTAAAGAGTAGATTAGCGTTTTCCGGTCTAGGCTTATAGCGCATTTAGGGTTATTAAGGTGTTTGCCCTTATTACGGGCCTAGCTTAACGTTTGTTTTAAAGCTAAACTAACTAGGGAACTATTCTTATTTTATACTTTTTTATCTAAACTAAGAAAGTCGTGCTAGGTATAGCTTAGGCTTTAGAACGTATTAAGTAACTATATGCTAAGGCTATAAACTAGATCCGCTCTAACGGCGTATATAATATAGCTAATAGCCGTTATGCGGCTAGCTTAAAGTTTAAGCAAATTCTCTTTTTTAATGTTTTCTTTATTATCTTTAAAGCTAGTATTATTACCGTTACCGTCCCTAGAACATAATAATTTTATAGTAAAATATAGGCCTATAGCAAATCTAGGACTAATAATAACTTTTCTAATAGTAATGGCAATGTGCTAATAGTTTCTAATACTAAGTTTAAAACTAAACTTTTTTGCCGTTATGTTAGCTAATACTTAACTTATCCGGTCTAAGTCCTAGGGCATTTTACCGTTATTCTAGATATAGTCTATAGCGGCCGGTAAGCATATATATCTAAGGGCGTTTTTTAGCACGGTTCTAAAAGAAAGCATATAATATAGATAGAGAAGAATAAGCTATAATACGTAGTATAAAAGAAAACGCAAAACAACCTTAGGCCGGTCCTACTATAATATAGTTTTATAGTAGCGGGTAATAACTACGACCCTATGCTTTATTATATATAGGTTATAATTCTAGTACTATCTATTATGCTATTAGATACTAAGGATCTTAGAACCGCGTACGGGTTACCTACTAGTAACATAAATATAGAGTAGCAACTACTTAAAAAAGCGTTTAATCTAATATAGGTATTAATAAGCCGGTCTAGGCTTCTACTTAATATTATTCTAAATAGGGTCTAACCCTAATATGCTTATATAGAGCTTTCTTGCCACCGTTAAGTGCTAGAGACGGCATAAGAGCTACTACTTAGCAGCATCTTACTAGTCTAATCTTAGAAACAAAGTACCGCGGCATATAATAGTTATATTATTAAAAATAGCTAACGTGTTAATAAAGAACCGTAGTATTATATCGTTAGTCTAGAGCAGATTCTACTAGAGTGTCTATTTTGCATCTATAACTATAGCCTAAACGCCTAGTAAAAACTAGGTATAAGAAATAGGCCGGCCTTTAAAATAGATAGTAGACTAGTTTTTAAACTACTAAATTATACCGGCTATTCCGCTAGGCTTCTAAAAGGCAATATACTTAGCATAGGTAAGATAGTAAAGCATAATGCTTATTAGACTATAGAAGCCCTATATAAGAAAGGACTACCGCTTTTATAAAAACAATTTAATATAAAAACCGTCTTATTTCTAGCGGTATTTGCTTAGTAGGGTAATTTCCATAAATAGAACGCGGCAAATATAGACTAGCGTAGTAAGAACTAGGGAGAATATAGGGGTAAGCCGAAAACAATATGTACTTAGATTAATGCTAAGTATAGTAAGAAAGTATACTAGCCTACTCTAGTATGGCTTATTATATATACGCTATATAATAAACTTACCTAATAGCCGTAATATATAATAGTCTAGCCTTACTTTAAAGTCCGGAATAGTCTTATAAAGGTCTTAATTATTAAGAATGTCCTAGATCCTTTAGTAATAGTACTTCTAGCGGCCCTACTATAGAAACTTTTCTACTATAACATAAAGCCTAGTAGCCGGATTATTGTCTTATAATACCGGCGTAAGACCGTTACTAGATATAATTACCCTATATAGCTAGAAAGAGTAGTATATAAGCTAAGCCTAGTACTAAGCTACGCGTTACTAGCTACGTGCTATCTAGAACTAAAAAAGGGGTTAGAATCTAGCCTATTCCGGCTTAGGTTCTTTAAGTAAATACTATATATTAACTAATAGCGTATTAAGGCCGCGGACCGCCGTCTTAATAACTTATTTTACTAAAGATCTTACCTTTAACATTTTAGGTTTATTAACACTAGGGGCTTTTACTACTATAATAAGTAGAGACTAGTCCTAATACCGCTAAAGTTTATAATTCTATTAGGTATGCTTAAACTAACTAGTCTAATTACGTTATAAGGGCTATTTTATGCCCTAGGCCATTAGGGTTTACTTTTTAAGTTATATAGCGTTCTATATTACTATAAAAAAGGTATTTAAAGAGTTAGTAGATACGGCATTAGAACCGGCCCTATATTAATCCTAGCGTAAGCTAGGGCTAGATAGGTTACTAGGATCTATATTGCTAATAGTTAGATTGCCCTATCTAACTATAGTCTAAGGGTAGTATAGGCCTTTAACAGTAAAGTAATATAGCTTAGCGTTATTAGTAAAGAATATCTAGACCCTAATATTTTGCTAATGGTTCTTTTTAATACTAGTATAGACCTCTAATATAGCTTAGCCCCTAATAGAAAGCTAGCTATTATGCTAGCTATTCTAATGCCGACATATAGCCGTATAGTTAGCGGTAAGGTAGTTATAATACCCTATACCGCGTTTAGACCGATAGTAACACTATAGTATATTAGATAGGGGTTTAAGGCATAATATTAGTTATAAGCCTAGTATAGGAAGCGGCACTTAATTATATAGTAGTAAGCTAGTAAGATTATAGTTACTTAGAACCGTGTTATAGCTTAAGGTAAAAGTAAAGCCGTTATACCTCTAGAGATAGCGTACTATTGCTAATCTTTTAGGGCTAATAGCGGTTTAGTGCTTAGTATAGATAAGGACATAGTATATAGTAAGGTAGACTAAGAAAGGTAACGTATTTAAAAGTAAGCAGTTATTACCTTAGACTAGTATTATAGCGCTATATAGGCGGGGACCGGACTAGGTAGTAGGATAAGGTAGCACTAGGGATATATTCTTATTACTACCTAAAGATTTAAGGCTAAAGGGCAAGCTTAAATCTTTTACCTCTTTATAGGGTAAATCCTCCTAGGTCCGGCGCTATAAAGAAGTCGTAGTATTTTTACTATAGGGTAAAAAAGAGGCTAGTATATTGTTACTCTAGGGCCATAATAGGGCTAATATATAATTGCTTTGTAACTATAATAGAAACGATCTTTTCTTACTCTAGGACTATAATAGGCTTAATATATACTTATTTTATAATAGTAATAGAAACGGCGTTTTCTTACTCTAAGGACGTAATAGGGACGGCATATTCTTACTTCTTATATATACTAGGAACGTTATATTATCTATGTTTATAATGCATAGTATAGTATATAAGAAATCTAGGGTTAGAACCGTATTATACTATATAGCTAGTTTGTCGTTATACTAGTTATTAGAAAGAAGTAGCTAGTCTAGTATAGCTAGAATAGAGCCCTAGTCTAGTACGGCTAGAATAGAGCCCTAGTCTAGTACGGCTAGAATAGAGCCTAGGTTAGAATTGATTTTAAGGCAATTATTAGGGGCTTAAGTATATAAAGGCTTATTAATATTAAGGTCTAAGTAAAAGTCTAGGTTAGGATTAATTTTAAGGTAGTTATTAAGGGCCTAAGTATATATAGGCTTATTATAGTTAGGGTCCGGATAGAAGTCTAGGTTAGAATTAATTTTAAGGTAGTTATTAGAAGGGCGTATATATATAGGCTTATTATTAGGGTCTAAGTTAGAGTCTAGGTTAGGGTCTAGGTTAGACTCTAGGTTAGACTCTAAGTTAGAGTCTAAGTTAGAATTAACTACGTTCTATAATAGCTCTAGCTATAAGTATAAGCAAGGTAAAGCGCTAGTATGTTTATCTAAGTAGGACATATATAATAACTATACTAGGGTAGAACGAATTACGCGCTAGGATAAGTGTTAGTCTTAAAATGGGTAAGGTAGAGCTTTATAGTCCCGTAACTAGTAGGGTATATAGAATAACAGTATAGGAAAGGGAGGTACTACGATAGGGGCTAGATTATATATGCGTAAAAATAAGAAGGGCGCAAAGATTAGAGTTAAAAACAAAATAGGGTCCGGGCAAAAACTAAAGGGCTTTTCTAGCCGTGCTAATGGGTAACTTAATAAGGGCTAGGCTATGTCTTTATTACTACTATACTAGTCTAATAGTTATAGCGGACTTATATTAGTATATTTTTAGGGGTCCTACTTATCTTTAGAACTAGAGTATATAAAGCCGGTTATATTACTATAATTACAGCCTAAATCTAGGGTATTAAGGTATAAGCGGGCCCGGTTCTTATTATAAGCATAGTATAATAAACGCTATAGGCTTAGACTACTTAACGCGCTTAAAAAGAAAGACGTTAATAAACGGATAGGAAAACGCCGCTAATGTTATATAGGGGTTTAAACGTTATATATATATAGAGTAACGCTATAGTAGCGGCGGAACGGGCCTAGTTTATAAGTTAACTAGGCATATTCTAACTACTAGTATTCTAGCTATAACGCGTAGCTAGCGGAGCTTAATAAAAATAATAATAACGCGCTATAATTTAAATTAGTAGACGTTCCGGTTACGGTACTATAAGAATTATACTATACTATGCAGGTTAGAGTACCTATAGTAGCAGGTATTATATTATATATAGAATAGATAGTTTTCTATATAGTGCTATAGTATGTTTTAAAAAGTATAGTAGTATAGAATCTATATGCGTCTATAGAAAATGTTAGATATATAGTAATATAGTATTTATGCATGTTATAAAAAAGTATTAGATGTATTTATACTATAAAACTAACATATAATATAAAAAGGTATTAGATATATTAGTACTATAAAACTATTATATAAATACTATAAGACTATTATAAAAATACTATAAGACTATTATATAGTATAAGGGCATATTAGACATATTATATAGCGGGATTTATGCATATTAATTTATATACGTTATAAAGAGGTATTATAAAGCTATAATTAGACGTTTTACCTATAATTTGGCATTAGAACCATGCGCATACTAACCGGCTAACTAGATTTCTATAACTAGGCATTATAACGTCTAATTACGGCGGTTTTATATAGTTTAGATTAGCTCTATATATATAGCCTTTATAATTTGTTTTATAGGCTTATAGCCGGCGTACCTTATACTTATGTAATAGTAGCATATTTTAATATACTTACTAAGATAGTATAATATAATTTAGCGGTTATATGTTAGGTAATAGGCCTAGATAGTAATTAAAAATTAACTAAAACGTGTTTTTTTTAAAGACTATTATTAAATAGGGCGGTTAGTAAAAGGGTTAATATAGTTTTTAATAGTGCCGGGCCTATTTATATAGTAGGTATAACCTAAGATAGAATAGTAGCTTATATAGCCTTTTTTTTTTATCTAGTTTTTTTAGCTTTTTTTTTATAATCTTATTTATAAGCGGCCTTTTTAGCTTTAGTTAGTGCGCGTTTGCCTATAGTAATAACTAGTATATTTAATATTATTATAAAAAAAAGATTCTATATTATTAATATAACTATATAAAGAAATAAGGTCTTAGCATTATAAAGAAAACAGCTTATATAAGTACTCTAGCTATTAATATAAAACTACCTAGGTAATTTTAACTTATAAGACTATCTAGGTAGTTTTAACCTATAGTATATAGCTAATAGACAAAGCATTAAAAGATAAAAAATAAGGCTTTAAAAATAAATATATTAATAAAATAGATATAATATTATAAGTATAAAAAACCCTATATAAAATGCATAGTTAATAGTAGGTTAACTCTATACTGTATAAAAGGCTTCCGGCTAAATAATACTAAAATAAGCTAGCTAATTAAAAAGAAAATAAAATTAAACCTATAATAAGTTTAAGTATATAGCAAATTAGAAAGTTTAATAGCATAGTAAATTAATAGTATATAAAGTATATAGTAAGTTTTATATACTATATAGAATAATAGTATAATTTATATATAGAAGCTACTATTTGCATAATAAAGTAAAAGTAAATATATAATATATAATAAGTTTAATAAACCTAAAAACAATATTTAGTAACTTATTACTTTCTAGGTATATAATGCTAACTAATAAGCATTTAAATAAAATGGAACATGCTACTTTTCTATATATATAATACTAGCTAATAAGCATAAAAATAAAATTAAACATTTAACTTTTCTAGGATTTAGTAAGCTTAACTCTTAACCCTAGGCTACTAATAACATTTTAGTTAAAATAGTAATAAATAAAAAACTATATATAAATAATAAAAAGAAAGATATACTAGGTATATTAGTCTTACTATAATAAAAAAGAAATAGAAAAGTAGCTTTAAATTATTTTAGTAAGAATTACTAAGTATATTATTTCTTATAAATAGTGCTTTATAATAGAGGGCATATATACTAGATTATTAATAAAAAAGATATTAGTATAGATAATAAGGTACTTTATAAAAAATATAAGAGTAAATAGGCCTAGTTATATATTAGAAAGAATTAATTATATAGTAACCGGTTATAGAAATAACTAGTGCTATAGTCTAACTAAAGCATAAATAGCTTAGTAGAAATTGCTACTAGTTAATATTTAGTAAGTAAGATTACTTACTTACTAATAATGCTACTAGTTATATCTAGCTAGTAAGTAAAAAAGTTATATTACTAGTAAATACTAGTTATTATTAGTAGGCGGTTAGTTAGTTAATTACTACTACTTACTTACTTATTTACTAAATATAATTAAATAAATAAGTAGATAAGATAACTAGTAGCACTAGTTAAGTAGGTACTATCTTTTTTATTTTAATTCTATAATCTTTTCTAGTAAGACCGGCTTTATTAACCTTAACCCTAGATTTTTCTTAGTAAGACCGGCTTTATCTTAATTCTAGATTTTTTTTAGTAAGATTGCCTATACCTTAACTTTCTTAGTAAGACTAGCTTTAAGGTAACTTAAAATTTTTTAGTAAGACCGGTTATATTTTAACCCTAGATTTTTCTTAGTAAGACCGCCTATATCTTAACTTTCTTAGTAAGACCGGCTTTAAGGCAACTTAAGATCTTTTAGTAAGACTAGTTATATTTTAACCCTAGATTTTTTTTAGTAAGACTACCTATATTTTAACTCTTTTAGTAAGACCGGCTTTAAGGTAACTTAAGATTTTTTAGTAAGACCGGTTATATCTTAACCCTAGATTTCTCTTAGTAAGACTAGCTTTATTCTAACCCTAGATTTTTTTTAGTAAGACCGGCTTTATTTTAACTCTAGATTTTTCTTAGTAAGACCGGCTTTACCTTAATTCTAGAATTTAAAAAGCCTACTAGCCCTAATTCTTTTCTATATATATATAAAAAAAACCCTAAAAATAACCCTAATTTTTAATAGTTTACTAAAAATTCTAATGCCCTATAAATGCCTAATAGAAATAACTTAATTTTAATATAAAATAGTAGTTAGCTTTTTTAAAAAGTATTATTTAGTTTTAAATAGCTAGAAAAAGATTATAGTATAAATAAGTATATTTATACTAGTATAAAAACTAAAAGCTCTAGTAGTACTAAAAGTATAAAGCTAATAAAAAAAATAAGAAAAATAATAATAGTCTAAAAGTTATTTATAGTAATAGTCTAAAATATACTAACTTTATAATATAATAGAAAAAAGACCTTAGTAAAGTAAATAAATAAAATAGGCCTCTTACTAAAAAAGTAAAAGGTATTAAATAAATAGATAAAAAAAATAATAAGGCCTAGATAAGTAGTAAAAAAAGTAGAAATTAAAAAGTAGAAACTAGCTACTAATAATATCTAATATATATTAGAAAACATAAAGAAAAAAAGTGTATAATAATTATATATATTAATTGTCTAGATGGCTAGCTAGGTAAAGATAAAGTTAATAATACTAAAACCCTAGAAGGTAAGAAAAGCACTAGTTATAGTTGCTCTAGCTTGCATAAAGATACTAGATAAGTAAAAGCTAATAATGTTAATGCCGCACATTTGCTAGCCAATTATAATAATACTAGAAGCTTAAATAGCACAATATAAACAAGAAATAGTAAAGAGTTTAATAAAGCAAGTAAAGAACCCGGCATTAGCAGAAAGGCCAGATTGTTTAATAAGCATGACTTCCTACTCCATCTGCGCATAGATGTATATTAATTCTCTTGCAGCGAGAATGGGCTTGCCACGGAAGCGGAGCAGCGACTGGTAGGCCTTGCCGTACTTCTTCTGGGACATGAGCCATCTCGGCGACTCTGGAACGAACCAGATGCCAAGAACGAGAGGAACAGCAGGAATAAACGCCGATCCGAGTTGCAGACGCCATGCGACATCGCCAACATCCTTGACAGCGAGATTGGCAGATGTTCCAAGAAGGATACCGAATGCAGTCCAGATCTGCCATGACATGACCAAACCACCTCTGATCTTTGTGGGGGCGACCTCGGCGGAGAAGACTGGCACAGTGACCTCTTTCAAACCCATACCGATACCGAGAAGGATGCGGCAGACGACGAGTTGTTGCCACTTCTGAGTGACAGCCATGCCGATAGGAGAGAGTACAGAGAAGATGGCAGCAATGGAAACAACACCACGACGACCAAGCCAATGGTTGAGAGGGTCAGAGATCCAGCCAGCGAAGAGGAAGATGGCAAGGTAGGAACAGGAGTTGATGAGCCCGACAAGCCATTGGTTCCTCGAGCAGTTGCCAGCGGCTTCGCACACTGCAAGCCAGATCACCTTTCTCAAGAAGAGGCAAGATGTTGTTGAGATGACTGTCGGCTGCAAACTTCTCTGCGGATCTCATCAAGGCATCGCGAGGCACGTCGACAAGAAGGCTGCGAAGTTTTGGAGTGGTCGGCGATGTTACTGTCAAGCAGAATGGCCCCTGACATACTCTCCAGTGACATTGTCAGTGAGTCCTGCGACCCTGGCTGACGCTTTGCATCAGCGAGATTGAAGCGGTCGTAATGGGGATCGGAAGTAATGTCTTTGTGGTGAGTCGTCATGGCAGGGAGTACCGAAGAGAAGCTGATATTTGATCTGCAGACTGGCGAGAGCAGAGGACGATTCATAGCACGCGTTCTTCCCACATGCTTCCAGCACTCTACAAGCAGAACGTGGTTCTGACCTTTGAATTCTGTCGAGCCCGGCGGGAAACATCACGGTTGTGTGACTGCTTCGACACAGACTTGTGTCAACTTCTCCGTGAATCTCACGCAATGAAGCATTGCCTGGGACACTTGGCATTTTGCAGGTTGAGACGGTCCGACCTTTGGTAGAATCAGAGGTTCCAGTCCGCCCTACTCTTTCGGCGGAAATCACGGTCGCATATAGCACAAACTTGAGATCGGGGAGGTTCCCAGAAGACTTGCGTGTCATCCGGGGAGGCCAAGTAGCAAGGCGGACAAACTTTGCCGCGTCCGTTGCAAGACCGAAGTGACTGGTTCCGCGTGTCCCGGTTGCTTGACTTGTATGCTCTTTCTCGAGTCTGCACACGATTGAATTGATAAGGATGCGTGGTTCCGGGATCCAGACACATGTTGGAGCGTTTGACGCGATACTGTCGATCGAATGTTTCTGGAACACCTTCTCAATGCTTTGTACTGTACAGTACAATGTACGTTAGTCCTTGTGTCATAATCGGTGTCCATGCTCTAGTCGGTGGTTAGCCGGGATTGAAAACACAGAGTTTGGACCCGTTTGCAAATTGGAGACACAGAAGTTTACCACCATTTGCAGGTTCCGGCGCCGGCAAGGACGCAATGTGTGCGCCACTTGCAACGCGTCGCACACGATCTACGATGGGATCGAGCTTTGAGATTGCCTAGATGAAATGTATCACCACCGTTTGAGGCCAAGATTGTGGCTTCGTATGGGTCGTGTGGGTTGCATGAGTCGCACGGGTCGTATAGGTCGTATGGGTTGTATAGGTCGTATAGGTCGTATGGATCGTATGGGTCGTATGGATCTCGGCCTCGGGCACCATTCGCACCGACCACCTTGAGCTTGTCGTAAAGTTCTTTCTTGCTTGCGGACGTTTGTCCGGCATGAGGTGCGCCAAGACAAGCTTGAAAGCCAAATTGTGCCTGCCAGGTTGGGAGAGCGCCCGACCTCTTTACCTGTTCTTGTTTCACCTCTGCTCTGTCACCATCATTCTTTCTCGGGAGAACCAAGTACCCTCTTGCAATACAACAAGCTTGAGGTACGTTCTAGCGCCAAATTTCCATCGTCAGTCCACGTGGTCCGGTGCAGCTGCAATCGTCTGGCATCCTAGGTCTCCAAGGGCAGCGTGTCCGATTGATATGGTCTCAACAACAAATAGACGCGTTCGACACAGGAAGTCCAGAAAAGGATGCGTTCAGTGCAAGAGTCGTCATGTGAAGTGCGATGAACAGCGGCCAACTTGCTCCAATTGCACCCGTCTTGGAATTGCATGCAACTTTGTACCTTTTGTGTCTGGAGCCAGTTCTTCTCACTTGGAAATCTCAGCCCCGGCAGAGCAGACCTCAGCTCCAGCTCTTTGGACAAACACTGACATGAGACTCCTTCATCATTACGTGCATTGCAGCTGCCTCGGTTTCTCTGTTGGAACTGCACGGCACCAGTGCTGGACCCAAAACGTCACAAATGTCTCGTTCAACAGCTCATATCTGCTGCACCAAATCCTGGCAGTCGCTGCTCTCCATGTCCATCTACAGAACCCCGATGATAAAGATCTTGGCAAAGCAGCTGCACACCATCGCTCTGTCGCTCTGGAGGAAGTCCAGCCCGTCTTGGTAGGGAACGATCCAAATTCGAGCGTATCTCTGTTTGCATTTGCTGGACTTACCGCAATATATTGCTTTGCGGAGCTGGCCATTAAAAGAGCCGAGCACGCAGAGATCGACGTTATCGGCGAAATGGCATCCTGCTTGCGTATCTCAAGAGGAATTGACACGGTACTGACCGCTCGTCGGATTCAGATTGAAGACACTTGGGCTTTCGAGATGATCAATTTCAGTGCCGAGGCCGAGCTATTCAAATTGAGGGAAGCGGGGCTCCGGATCGATCACATGCAGAAGCTGAGCACGCTCATCGAGTCGCGCTTGGCTGGGGATATCCTCTTGGATGCGTACATGCACGCAGCTGTCCGTTGCGAAGAGCACATTAGCCTACTGCTCTTCAACAAGGCCGACGAAGCTCAATTGTCCCACTTGGTCATGACTTGGCCCCACGAAATCCACGAGGAGTTTGTAGTTCAATTGGACCAAAGGGAGCCAGTAGCTATGGTCATCCTGGCGCACTACGCTGTGCTGATGACGATGAGCCCAAGCTTTTGGTGGTTAGATGCATGGCCATGCTTGCTAGTCAGTCAGATTCAACGTGATCTGCCAAGTGACTTGCAGCACTACTTGACGTGGCCATTGCGGATGCTTGGTGACCGCAGCATCAATACGTGAGGGTACTCGTCACAATGCACAAAGCTAGGCCGTGGTAGATCTTTCCTACAGAAGCTACTCGCCCACACCACGCTTTGATTAACTTTTCCAAGTTGGCCGCTGGCGGTTTTCGGCATCCCATCACATGTCCCTAGTACAGGTGATCGGGCTAGCGTGAAAGATTTGACAGGAACCAAAACTCATACTTGCAACAGTACCAATGCTATGGGCTTGTGCTGTCAGTTGTCTTTCCTTAGATACTGTCTTCCTACTTGTATGGCACAGCTCTTAGCCATATCGAAGGAAAAATTAGGTGTGCAGCACTTGGACTATAAATTCCGTTAAGAGATTTTCCGCCTGTTATTCACCAAATGTCTAATGCTAGATGTTCCCACTCCCTTTTCGACTCTCTGCACGCATTCTCAGTAGCATGCAGATCTTGGTAAGAATCACATCTCAAAAGCGCATCTTAGGATCGCTGAGCATGCACCGAGAGGTCTAGATCCGCGAACGCTCCGTCCAAGGACGCAGACTGACATTAAGGGGTCCCTTCTCCCACATGAGATATGTTCGCTGATGATCCCAGTTCTCACTGTCCGGCTGAAGCTGAAGCTCAAAATGGAAAATGATTTTTGCCAAGATCAATCGCATCTCATGGTATGCCATACTATCAAGCATCAGTCATCATAATCAAGGATCGAATCTACAACAAATAGTAGTACCTTTTTCCAAGACAAGCTCGTGAACCCGCTGAGAAAGGGTGAAAAGCTTCCTTACGGTCAGCAAGGAAATCGGTCGAGTCCGGCAACCACCGTTCAGGTATGAAAGAACACGGATACTGGAAGTTCCTGGGATTGCGATACACAGCCAAATGGGTGGCATAGATGACAACCTCAAGATAATGTCAGTATCTGCAGGGAAGATCAAATATTGTGTTGGTTGCTCACACCGCAAGGCACTTCCTTGCTTTGAATCGTAGCGCCACCTCGCGGCACAATTCTTGGAAGTCCGTTCGAAATGGGTGGATACATGCGTAAGCCTTCTTCGATACAAGCGTTCAAGTACGGAAGCCTTGCCAATCTCTCCATCGTGATGTCCTGATCGTTTGCGAAAGTGTTCCGGATCTCGAAAGAAAGACGATTCATGGTTCGTTTGTTTTTCAACAAGTAGTAGGTTAGCCCACTTAACAAAGTTGCTGTCGTTTCTGTCCCTCCGATCATGAACATGTTAGCATTGGCGTACATCTCTTCGACCGTCAGTCCAGAATTGCCACCTTTGCTCAAAACAATTCCCCAAATGTCGGGCCTGGTCAGATCCTTTTTCAGTCTCCGATCGACGCTTTGTTCGGAGAAATGCTGGTGTAGACGTTGTTTCTCTTTGATTGACCGTGGAATGGCGGCGACGAGGATCTTTTCGGCCAAAGGTATGCGCCGGATTGCGTGCAGATAGGTACCATATCGAAAACCAGCAAAGATAGCAGCAACCCAAGGATGATATGACCCTTGCTCTTGCATTCCCAATGATTCACCAAAGGTCAGATCTCCCATGATATCGAAAGTGGTGAAGTTGTAGAGCCGAACAAGGTCGCAGATGCAGGAGGATGTTCTACCTAACTTAGCGCGCAGGGCGTCCACGAGTTTGTCACAATGCTCCTGGAAGATCTGTTCCTGTTTTCTCAAAGCGTTGTTGGAAAATGCGTTTGCGAAGACCCGTCGCTGGCGCTGGTGGACTGCTCCGATCGAGTTGGCAATATGCTGAACATTTTCGCCAGGTTGCATGTAGAAGTTGGGGTCTTTGTCAAACGAAGGTAGGTTTGATAATCTGTGACCATAAATCTCTTTGATAGCACCTGCACCAGAGTATGAAAGCTCATTGGGGGCAACGCGAACAACTTCGCCATAGTGAGCGTGGAGTCTGACAATCCAGGACACTCCATGGCCCCTAATCGACTGGTAGATGAATGGCAAGCCTGTGAGCCTTGCGAGGAAAGGTCCAGGATATTGACGTAGAGGATGAAAGAAGGCGTTGTGCAGAAGTCTGTAAGCAGCCCATAGTATCACCTGGCGAGATCGATCGTGTCAGCGCTAATTCAATAAATTGCCGTTCTCATGGTCGTACTGTGAAAAGGCTGACTGCCATCAGCCATGTGAATATGGAATATTCTGTTCGTAAGCCATGCGCGGACATGGTCCTGCCGGTATCTTGGTAGATCTATCGGGTCTTAAGGTTATCACTTCAACACTTCCACAGGATATCCTTTGGTCAGACGGCTCTTATATCTCGAGGGGAGACCAGGACCGGACCGATCGCAAAGTTATAAGCAAGCGGCAAGGACGGCCGCGACCGCTTCGGGGATCTCTTACATCACGCGATCCGCCGTACGTCAAGCCCGTGATTCTTTCTGCTCGTATCATCGCAGGGAGTGATGTCTCATGCACGAGCCTGAATTGCCCTGAGCATGCCCCTGCCGGACGCGTCCTTGGCCTGTCCACGTCCTAAGCTTGGAAAGCGTCTGGAAGCTTACCACGAGGGACTTGGCGAAGGGATTTGCTGAGCTTTGAGCATCGTTCCCATCGTAATCTCGGGACGGTCGTAATGAGATTTAGGTTTTTGCAGTCTCTGGTAATAATACGCTGGGATGGAAAAAAGCAGGGTCTTGCAGGAGCTGACGCCAGCTTCGGCTCGGGTCCGTCGTATTGCAGAATACCACGACGCTTGGGCCGCATCCATTTAAACTGATCATAAAGAAATGCACCTAGGTCAGCCTACTTAAGACTGTTATCATGCTAGATCGTTCCTGAGGCAAACTCCCAGAAACATTCAGCACAAGTCCAACGCAAAGCACATCGTCCCTGCAAGTCAGCCGTGGTTATCGAACTCCTGCAACAACCTCAACATGACCAAAACCTCGCCCGAGAGTACTTTGTACTGGCCCTACCTGCCCTCGTTGCTAGCAGCCATATTCTTCTGTGTGATCTACGCTATGCTCACCGCCGGTCACATCTTTGGCCGCTGCCGGAAGGACTTGATCTTGTCAAACTGTTTGATCGCTGGTGGCATCTGTAAGTTCTCGAAGGGGACGACCACGAGGATGAGCTAGTCTGACGTTAGCTACACAATGCAGTCGAAACTCTCGGATACGGCTTCAGAACGTTTGCGCATTACCACTTAAATGCTCGAATGCCCTACACAGTCCAAACATTCTTCATACTCGTTGCGCCAAATTTGCTTGCCGCTTCGATCTATCATTCTCTTGAGGCATTGACCATTGCAAGTGGCATGACTCATCTGTGCGTCCTGCAACCACGCCTTACGACTCGTCTGTTCCTTCTGGGGGATGGCCTGGCGTTCGCTACTTTGATCGCAGGTTGTGGCTTTGTGGACTCCGACTTCTTTCAAGGAGCCATCAGATGTGGCAACTATCTGATCATCGTTGGTCTGGTTGTGCAGATGTTGCTGCTGTGGATATTCACAGGCTTTACTATTGTGTTTCTCGTCCGCCTGATCCGACGGAAGTGTTACGCGACTCAAGACCAGGCTAGACTCAAGACAGTCAAAAGATTGTTGTTTCTTATCTGTGGCGGAGCTCAGATCATAGCTGGAAGGAACATGTTCCGCCTGACCACTACTGCGATGGACCCAACTGGTTACATGGCAAAACACGAGTGGACGTTTTATGTTTTTGATGGGGCCCAGATTGCTCAAGTTATGCTCATCAATTTCGGGTGGTATTTTTACAGGCTTGATGATATCACTTTGAGTTTCCACGACGCCAGTAGTCTTCTAGGCGGGAGCATGACTCCAGTGGGTAATGGAGATCGGATATCTCCTGCCCTTGAACAAGGGTCAGGATATGAATTTGTATTGTATTAGTATATTCTTCATGACTCTAGAGCTGCTTTATGCATTGTTAAACATTTCTAATAATGCTAATTCCCGACTTTAAGGGTTCTTGGGTTATAGGCAACTAATGAGACTGGTATCGAGTTATTACCTTGCTTGCTAGGCTTTATACAGATCTGATATTGTACAGAACGGGACATATTGCATATCCTGACCGACAACTGCTTCAAAATTCATCCTCCATCCAGCGTCAAACGCTACATATAATTCAAAATATGTTATACTCCGCAATCTCCTTTGTCAGGCAAACTCGAAGCTTGCGAGTTGGTCGACGAGATAGCCGGAGAAGTCACGGAGGAGCTCCGCAGCGTTTGCAAACTGATGGCCTTAGAGACCTGCTGTCAAAGATCGATCATCGGATCTACCAAGTAAGGTGAGATTGCCGCTCCAAGCTGTCAAGATGGAAAGTGCAGCGACGGTCTGCTCAAGCTTTGGAGTCGCGTTTCCGAAGCACTGACCTACTTGGATCAACCAACCTTTGTTGCAACGGTTCTCCATGGGGAATAACTCTCCCATATCTATGCCGCGGGGTGAGCAGTCGGCGGTGAAGTATGTCCTGGGAAGGAGGTCGGTAAAGTCGCATGCCGAGGCAACTTTTGTGCACGGTCAAGCGACCATCGATTGTACTGAGAAAGCCGGGGCGGGAAATTCGACCGTACCGCGTCGACGGCCCAATTCGAGCCTGGAGGGCTTCCGAGCTCGTTCGAATCCATGATCACAATCTCTTGCTCCAGACATCGTCACCATATCTCCACTTGTCAAGCTTTCATCAAACTGCAGCATTGGTCCTGTTGTATTGCTTGCATCTGTGTTTTGTATTGTCACAAGCGCGCCAACGATGTTTAACCAATATCGTCCGTTTGGTCGGCCCTGAAAACCAAGTCAAGAACGCGGATAATGTCTATCCGAACATCGGCCTTTGCTTCCGAAATTGTGCATACACAACCCTCATTTTCAGATTCGGCATCCCGCACTCGGGTCGATCTTCTCTGCGGCCGTCTAACCATCGGACTCTTCACGCGATGTTATGACAACGACAGTCAAGTTGTCGATGTAAAAGTTCATGCCTCTTGCAAATCGAGCAGAGAGCAGTTTTTCCGTGTGTCCTTTTTGAAATGCTGTGAGCCTGTGACAAGTTCATTCACCTCTATCTCTTCGTCTCTTTATTTCCAGAGGAGAAAAAAAGCGTTTCCAGCCACAGTTCAAAGCCAATTTTCCAGGCGTTCTTGGCCTTATGCTCAACTTGAGCCAACTTCGGACTTCGAGGGCAGGCGTTCGACAGCAGAACGATACCCTTCTTCTCTTTATGACACAAAGTTCGAGCAGTCACTTGCGGCGATGGCAACATACCATTTGATCACAGAACTCTCTCCCGGCAAAGATGCGCTGTCGCAAGACCTCGACACATGTCACCGCGTGGGATCAACCCAACTCGTGGCGTGCCGTTCTGCCGATCAGTTCCCCTTTGTGGACGAACCGAACTCCGTCTCAACACTTGGTTCGGCTAGCGACTCCACAACTGCTCCACTGTTCAATCGCCGGGGTACGATGAATCCCACGGGGTGTAGAGTCCTGGTGGGGGTCAGGCGGGCACTTGGGTCTTTATTAACTCCCCGCGCCCTTCCTCTCCTCTCTTCCATTTCCTTCTTCTCTGCACCGCAATCGACACAAATCAGTTGCAAAGATGTTCAAACGATACGCCAAGGATCTACCTGAAGAGGTTCTCAACTGGCGCCTTGGCTTTGCCGTGCTTGGTATGCTTGGACTTGCTTGACTGCGCATTCCAAGTCTTGTGGCTAATGCTTATCCAGTTTTCGGTTTGCTGGGCACTGCCCGTGGTCTCGACGAAGGTCTGATCGGAACGACTGCCTCCCAAAAGTCGTTCAGCAAACAGTTCGGACTGAAGAACCCTCACTTGACTGCCAATGAACAAGCCAACCTCCTATCCAACATCACCTCCATGGTACAGCTCGGGTCAATCTTCGGTGCCCTCTTCGCCTTCCCCATCACCGACCGTATTGGCAGAATCTGGGCTGTCAGAGAACTATGCCTCGTTTGGGTCGCTGGTATCTCTATCTTCCTCGGTGCTGCCGCCCATGGCAGTCTGTCAATGGTCTACGCTGGTAGATTCATCGCTGGACTGGGCATCGGACAAACTACAGTCGTCGCCCCAACATACCTCGCAGAAGTCGCTCCCAAGTCGATTCGTGGACTGTGCGTCGGTATCTTCTCTGGCTCAGTCTACTTGGGCATCATGCTCGGGTACTTTGCTTCATACGGCACGTCATTGCACATCGCCAACCACAACGTTCTCCAATGGGTCATCCCCAACACACTCCACCTATACTTTGCTGCGATCATCTTCACCCTCAGTTTCTTTGCCATTGAAAGCCCTCGCTGGCTCGTCAAGACCAAGCAACAGGCAAAGGCTGTTGAGAACCTCTGCAAAATTCGTGGTCTCGATCAAGAACACGAACTTGTACAGGGTGAGATCATCGACATCAACATGCAACTCGAGCGTGAGCAGGAAGCTACAATGGGCGCCTCCAAGGTCGGCCTCCTTCGTGAACTGTTCGTGATGCCCTCGAACAGATTCCGCATCTTCCTGGCTATCGGCGCTCAGCTGCTTGGTCAGTGGAGTGGTGCCGGGTCGATCACGGTCTACGCTCCTCAATACTTTGCTCTGATGGGCACGACTGGCACCACAGAGAAGCTCCTTGCTACTGGTATCTTCGGTCTCGTCAAGTTCATCAGTGCCATCATCTGTGCCTTCTTCCTTGTCGACTTCATCGGTCGCAAGCGCTCTCTGAGCATCGGCATCAGCATTCAATTCATCGCTATGCTATACATGGCACTCTTCTTGACTATCGACAACACCATCGGAGACAAGGGCAACGTCCAAACTTCTAGTCAAAAGCACGCGGCCAAGGGCGCCATTGTCATGATTTACTTCTCTGGATTTGGCTGGGCTATGGGTGAGTCTCTTTTCGCATGTCTTTTGTACCACTACTGACAATGTTTTCCAGGCTGGAACTCGATCCAATATCTCATCAACGCTGAGATCTTCCCTCTCCGTCTGCGCGCTATCGGTGGATCCATCGCCATGGCATTCCACTTCGTCAACCAGTACGGCAACTCCAAAGCCGTACCCGAGATGTTTGTTGGCATGACCACCGCAGGCACCATGTACTTCTTCTCTGCCATCACGCTGTTGGGACTCGTCTGGGTCTGGTTCTTCCTGCCGGAGACCAGTGGCCGTTCTCTGGAGAGTCTGGACGCTGTCTTCGAGCTGCCTTGGTACAAAGTCGGAAGATATGGCAGCAAGGTTGCTGTCTCGCCTACTCTGTTTGAGAACGAGAAGGATGGCATGGCAGAAAAGAACCAGCAGGTTGAGTACTTGGAGACATCTCACCAGGGAGCTTAAACTACGAGTATATATAAATCATGTTAGCGTCAAGATGTACAATCGTACTATTATTGTTTAAAACTGTTCCTGCCACCATGTCTTCCTAGCACAAGTCATTGTTAAGTGTGGTCCAAATGTATTTTCTCAAAATTCGGTATGTAGCAATCACGGTTCTATTGATACACACTAGCATTCAGCAAATCTTTGAAATGTCGATGCATTGTCATGGTAATGATCAGGCTTGTTTCCAAGATGACGGAACAGGCCCTTTCGCATTTGTGTCACGTCTTTTGATATTCGGAGTAGCTGACGGCAAAATAGTTCTGCGGTCTCCGCTGAGTCAGCAATCAGGATGGCCCGCTCGCGTTCATCTCCAGCTTCGCACCTTCCTTTTCATCTTCACAACCGCATAAATGTCAACCTCAACGTGACGATATGCGAGTGACTTGCACAACCCTGACGGTACCATGCTTCCACCCATGCGTCCTGGATCTGGAACGTGATCCACCCCAGTCCAGATCATCCATCGCTTAGCTGTGTATACTCAACTTGAAACATACTATCCCATTTACCAGCCGACGATGGCGCGGCCCGTTTAGCCGATCCATGGAGGCTCAAAGAACTGGCATGTACAACCATGATTGAGAATGCTGGAAATCATTGTCGTACATCTATATTGCAAAGGATCACCTGGACCAAAAGCCAGTGGATGTGCTCTGCGAGTTGCCTTTTGAGTGACCACAAAGAAAAGTTACAGCAAGACACCACGATGATTCTGGGTTCAACCACGCGTCCCCCATGAACCTATGACATTATTGCCATGCAGCTGTCACAACAGACAAGCCTTTTTGACCGACTTAAAGTCATACAAGCTTTAGCGATGGTGATTTTGATGCAAGCCATGACCGATTTGGCTTCTGGATCAAGAAAACCCTCAGGGACAAACGACACACGGCACAGGTCATCAAATTTCCTCTTCTCTTGCAGAGTACTTGAGATCATCCATGGTTCGCAGAAGGGTACGTTCCTGAGCTGCTTCCCGACATCTGCAGACATGATGTCGTAACAGGGGTGAAATCAGGGCTTGATGAGGGCGACATGGAGCGCATCGCAAGGATCGCGTTTATGCAATGACGGCCCGTCCAGTGTGGCTTTCCACAAGACTGTGGGTGATGAGAGCGTACGAAAGTGTCCCGAAATGCTATATAAGCACCCGGCAGGTACGCTCTTTCTCTTCCTGTCTATCCGCACAACCAAGCTCAAGATCCCCACCTGCATTTCCTATCCACCATCATGCTTCTCAAGACTCTCATTCTTACCGTCGCCGCCTTTGGCTCCTCCGCCCAAGCGGCGCAAGCAGCATACGCCCAATGTGGAGGTCAAGGCTTCACGGGCGGAACCACTTGCGTTGCCGGCTACACCTGCGTGGCCAGCAGCGTCTACTACTCTCAATGCCTGCCTGCCTCCAACTCTGCCAAGCCCGTTTCTTCGTCCAAGACCTCAGTCGCACCAGTTTCGACCTCGAAAGCTGCTGGCGGCGGTAGTGGAGGCAGTGGCAGTGGCACAACCTACAAGGCGTCTTTCACCCAATACGGCAGCGGCGATACTTTTGGCAGTGGAAACTGCAACACCGCTACCACTGCTTGTGGTTTCTACACCAGTGTAAGTGTCTCTCATACTACATCGTTAGTTATCATCATGAAACAGAACCCGCTGACAATGCACCACAGCCAGGCTACTCGGCCGCCCTTTCCCAGAATGCCTTTGGTGTTGGCCCCGGCGCCGGCGCAGGACCCGCCTGCGGAACCTGCTGGAAGTTGACTGCCCAGACCGACAGCAGCGGCAACAAGCTCTCCAATGCTGGCAACAGCATCGTGGTTCAAGTGACCAACCTGTGTCCTGCGTCTGGCAACCCTCTGTGCAGTCAGAACGGACTCAGTGGAACCAACCAATACGGTGCCAATGTCAACTTCGACTTGTGCATCAATAGCGGCGCCAACACTGCTCTGTTCGGCAACTCGGGTGTTGGACTGGCTGTCGGTACTGCGGTGCAGGTTTCTTGCAGCCAGTGGAGTGGTACTGTTGTTCACTGAGCGAAGCGGAAGAGATGGTTTGATGGTCCTTCCCTTTGTAAAACACAGTCTCTACAGATATCTTCTGATTTGATCGCCATGAATGCATGAGCAAGAGTGCCGGACGCTCGTTTTGTTGATGGACGCTTCATATAGCCTGTAATCGTCATCCATACACATTGACGCTTTCTTTTTTGCAAAATCTCAGTGTGTCTGCCAAAGGAGTCATCGAAAGAACTTACATTTAGAAACTTGTGTCAAAAAGAAACGCTATAATCAAGTTGTGCAGGCCAAGGTGGAGTCAATGCCTTTCAATTCCGACAGCAAGTACAGTCAATCCAAGAGCACGCACCAGAGTACATGGAAGCTTTCAGGCCGTGATGTTATGACTCAGACCCCCTAAACCAAACGTCGTCGCAGCAAAAGTGGAGTAAATCACGCAAGCGACGAAATCTATGTCCAGTTGCGACATGACCACGATGCACCAGTGACTTAAATGTTCTTTACCTTGCTAATCTCCGTTACTTACTGTCGCAGCTACCTGACTACATGACACAAGCAACTTTCAACTCCAGCAAGTATACGCGTGATTTCTTCCATGGTGTAGTATGGTTGGAGAAGGAATTACTTATTATGTCAAAAGACCCTGGATATCATTACGCTATGAAAAATAGAGCAAAGATGATTTTGCACCGAAGGAAAATCCAGAGCGATCAAGCAGCAATCATAGTAGCAGCTTTGCTCATGAAGTAATCCTTGCCCTTGACAAATGCAACCATGAAGCTAAACGGCACAAAACTGCCTACTTGTCCAGTGCCAGTCTTGCTTCCAATGGGCACAAAGACCATCAACTTGTCGCTAGCATCATAAGTCTTGAGTTGCCCAGAAGACGTGATAGCAGTCTTGATGTTGTTGGCCACGACGGGGATCTGATCGTTGATCTTGAGGTAGTAGCGCTGCTTGTACATTGTCGCGTCGCCGAGCGCGTAGACAGAGTTGTCGGTGATGGAGGAAACCCGCATGTTCCTGTCGACTTTGATCCAGCCGTCTTGGTCCAGTGCTTCACGGGGCATGAAGGAGGTGTTTGCAATGTTGCCTGCTGCTGAGATGACCAGGGCAGCGCTCAGAGTCTTGCCATTGTCGAGGTGCACCGTGAACTTTCCATCCTCTTGCTTTGTATCGGTGACGCGGGCAGAGTAGACCATTTCCACACCCAGATTTGCAAGACTGGCGTGTGCGGATTTGGCGGCAGAAGCTTTGAGGTTGGGCAGCACTTGTGCGTGTGAAGAGATGAGGGTGACTTTTGTTTTGGGATACGCTTGTGCGATCTCGCCAGCGCTTTCGACACCCACAGGACCAGCGCCGACAATGACGATGCTGTCGGCGGTCGCGACTCGCTTTTGCGCCGCCTCGATCTTCTGCTTGATGTCTGCTCCGGTGGTCTTGAAGGGGATGGCTTCCTCGCCAACGGTGCCCGGCGTCGTTGATCCCGACGCAACGACCAGGTAATCATACGAAACGTCTTTTCCGTCCTTCACACGCACGACTTTTGCAGCAGTGTCTACAGACTCGGCGTAACCTTGGACAAAGGTAAATCTGGCGGCGGGATACTGCTTGAACTTGTCCATGATGGGAATGAGGTATTGGTCGACTTTGGCTTCCTTTGGCTTGGCGATGATGCGCGGCGCGGCGATGTTGTAGTAAAAGACATCTGAGGGGTCGATGAGGGTAATTTTCGAGTTGGGGACCTGCTTGAGGACCTGGTGTGCGACTTTGGTTCCTGCGTACGAGCCGCCGATGATGACAACGTGCGCCATGGTGAGCGTGATGAAAACCGCAGCTGAGTGAGTGTTTTGATTTTGGGGAGATTCTGCTCGTCGGTGCAGAGGCAGTTGGGTCAGTCGAGAACGGCGAGAGAGGTCTGTAAAGGAAAGCGATTGGAGGATGGTATAGAAAAAGCGAAAACCTGCCTGGGAAGACCTATCTATTTATTCATGCAGCACGATAAAAAAAGTCCGTAGGCTGAAACTCTCTCCGTCGCGACAACAATCGCTCGGCACACAGATTGGCGCCCGGCTTACCAGTCCTATGGCGCGCTTCCGGAGCGGCTTACAGTCAGTTCTCCGATCATGATCAGCTCGAGGACCCTTGACACAACTTGCAAGGCAGAAAAGGAACCAGTAAACAGAGTCAATCAGCAGAAACACGTTGCCAAGTGTGTTCGAAAGGAAAGAGGATTTGATGAGATCCGACTGTTTTCGGTGAAGACGCGCCGACTCGGCATCCCGTCGCGCCGAGGATTGGTAATCCACTCTCTGGCTACCGCTTCTGTTCGCAATCATTTCCATCCTTTGAACTCGATACAATAATCACTATCAATCCTATGCGGAATCCTGCCGACGCAACATCGCATACCTTCCAGTCTCAAGCATAGGTCGCGAAGAACTTGACGCTCTTACCCTGTCTCTCGTACACGGGCGCGTTCTTGCCCTGCAGCCCGCGCCACGAGTATTGTCCGTTGCCTTGCTGATACAACTTGAATCCACAATCACTTGTCGTCTGATATTCCAAATGGCACCAAGGCGAGTAATCGGCGCCCGAAATGGACAAGCCCAACAATTCACCTTTGGTAACCGTGGCATTGGTGGTCACGGGCACGGTGACGGTGTCGAACGTGTAGGTTGTCTGATTGGCATTGAAAGCCGCAGATCCCAGAGCCGTCCATTTGTACTCCGGAGTAAACAGGTCGTTGAGCGAGGAGAGTTTGAAGACGGTAAGGGAGAGAGGCACAGTCTGGGAGCCGCGCGCGACATTCAAGGATACACTCTTGAGCGTGCCGCTCTTTGCTGCCGTCCAGGTCTGGTATAGGATGAATGAGTCAGAGTCGCAGACTGGATTGTACACGGCGAGCGCGGGTGTCGTGTCTGCAGCTTTGGTGGCATTGCCTGCTGCGAGCGTACCATTGCCCTTGGTGAAGGTGACGGGGAAACTCGCAGTGGTCGAGCAGTCAAGATTCTTTGCGCTACCATCGGCATTGAATGTCAGAGGCTGGAAAATGTGGCCACCGAATCCTGTGCGAGGGCCTCCGGGTACACTGGTCGAGTGCCAGACATTGGTCACTGCGCCGTTGGCAGGATTGGTCAAAGGAAGCACGCCTTCAAGTTGACCATTGCAGGAATATCCTTCCAGGATCTGACGAGTCCATGGTCCTTGGATAGAGTTTGAGCGATACAGCAACGCGATGGAACCATTGCAGTATCCACACGTGTTGGAAGCAGCAACATAGAAGCTGTCTCCACGCTTGAAGACCTCCGGCGACTCTGCCTCATTGTCGATCAAGTCGCCCGCGCTCGAGCTCACCGGATAACTGACCCTAGTCGTGTTCATGAAGTCGGCAGTCAATTTACTTATATGCATATTCTGGAAGATCGGAGGCCACACGTTTCCAGCATTGGGGCTTCTGAAGTTCAGAGCCGAAAAGACGATATAACCGACCCCATCGATAATCTCGACGGTAAAGTCGGCGGGTTGCAAGCCATCGAAAGCAGGATCGATAAGTGCCCTTGCCGCAGAGAACACAAAAGGCCCGGTCGGCGAACTCGACGTCGCAACAACATATCCAGGATCACCAGCATTGGCCCAGAGAACATAGGTCTTGGTGTTGGCATTGTAGACGATGTGAGGACGTCCGCAGCCGCCAGACGCAGCACAAGGATTCCCCTTACCTGCAGGATCGAAAAGGAAGCCTTCATATTGCCTATGCAATACATGACATGATCAGCGACTACCCTCGATTATGACATTCAAGTGACTTACCAGTTCACAAGATCGACCGAAGAGTACGACTTGATGCCAAACGCAACTCCAGTCTCCGAGAACGAGTTGCCGTAAAGATAATATTTGCCATTGAAGTTGTTGACTTTGGAGCCATAGGCGTCGATTTGTCTGCCGTCGGTGTCGAATAGGAATCTTCTGTTGTTGTCAAAAGTGACAGAGGCTGAGACGGCTTTGGTGGTTGCAGCGGCACTGCAGACAGAGCCTAACGCAGTCAATGCTGGGATGAGAGATGTGAGTTTCATGGTCAACAAGTGTGTGTATGAGTGAAGAGGAGAATGGTGTCAGGATTGCGAGACCGATTCATATATGCAAACACAGTAGTGCACTATGCTTTTGACTTTGCCATAAAGTGTAGCAATTTAAGATGCTTCTGGACCACGTCGTTCAAACCCCTCTCGTCGGTATATTGAGACACGTGAAGCGGCAGTCTGCTTCCTGCTCATAATGGCCGTGGTTCATCCCCACAGCATAGCTTGCCGTCCTGATTGACACAAGCGGGCATGAAACGGGAAGGAGGTGAGCATCTTACAATTTCTCATTGCGATCCCCGCAAGATATCCCCGCAAACTATCCCCACATCTCGGCCGAGCATTGCCTAATTCCCCACAACTTTCAATCCCGACGGTCATGTGGTGAGCCGAGCCCTAAGACAAACATTAGGGCATGGTATATGGCTTGCCTGTTTCGGTGTACGGAAGCGAGATAATAAGTGACATGGCAAGAGAAGAAAAATTTGGAATTGATCGAGGCTGCCAGGGTAGAAACAGACCTCTACCTCCAACGCGAGGAAAGGATAGTAAAGGAACAATAGAGGTATACCTGCCAGGAAAAGAAAAAGAACACCATACGCCAGCGCCATGCTTGGAACAACCCATCAGGAAACACCAAACCATCCCATCAGACGGCAATATATGCAAAAGAGAGCCTCCTGTGTCCTACTTCAACAGGTTGGCAAACACCAGCAATTTTTCCACCTCGAGAGCGCCACTTCTGTTGGACACGGCGACGACTTCGACTTCAATCCTGTTGACGCCAGCATTGAGAGCTGTGTCGTAGACCTGCTTTCTATCGGCACTGCCTTCAACCACAAAGTCGCGTGTAGTGCCCATGAGTCGAACACCGTTGACAGTGACGAACAACTTGTACTGCCGTTGCATCAAGAGACGCTGCGAGACGGTGGGAATGATGCTGACGTAGTAGTGAGCACCAGGAACAGACATGGTGAGAGACTGCTGGGTGTACTGCTTGGATGCAGGAATATCGAGGCGGAACTGTTTGGAATGGCCAAGCTGGGGATGTGTTGTAATGGCGAGACTAGGCAAAAGAGCTTCCGAGACGGGCTTCGAGCGAGCGTACTTGTCACTGAAGGTGGGCGGCGGCGGCACGTATTGCGGAACGTGAGGAAGGTAGGGCAAGGTGGAAGGATGCGGGCTGCCGCTGATGCCGCGCACAGAAGGTGGAGGGGGCATCGAGTTGGCTGTGCCTGGTCTCGGACTCTGTTTGGCGTCTGGAGCAATGCTTTGCGGACGGACTGCAGCGAGTGAGGGAGAAGCAGCAACCGTCTTCTCCGTCTTGACCGCTGTCGCTGTTGCGACGGGGCTTGATGCTGAGCCGCTTGTCGGCTTTGCCGTTGTCGGTACCTGCGAGTTTGATCGTGACGGTGCAGTGCTGCTCCCGGGTCTTGTGTGTGCAGCAGTTGGTGTCCCGTTGGTGAGTGGTTCCTCCCTCTTGTCGTCGGCAGGAGTGCCGCGGGGACCGAGATGTAGTACGGGCTTTGGTCTCGGGGCGCTGAGCTTGATCTTTGGTTGTGTGGGCTCGTCGACTTGACTCTTTGCCGTGGCCAGGCGTTCCTTGAAGAGATCCTCGAGCTCGACTGACAGGTTGAAGATGTCGCTCCCGTCCTCGTTGTAGTCCCTTGCATTGCGCCAGATGTATGAAACCTCATCCTCAAAAGCATCCCACGTCTTGAAGTCGGTCTGCGATGTCGCGGGTCCACGACCATGTTGTCCGCGTACTCTCTTACGTACAGCGGTGAGCGACATGGGCTTCTTGATGATATTGTAGTAGTCGGTCAAGGTTCGCGGCGGCAGGGTGACGAAGGGCTGGAAGATTTCGATCCTGTCATCATGTTAGCGGCGTGGATCAGAGCATGTGCACACGACTTGCCCTTGGTCTGTGTAGCTGATCAGGCCATTGATGATGTGCTCTTGGGCTTGTTGGAAGGTCTTGGCAGCAAAGTCTGCCGGGTCCGAGTCGTCTGGGACGACAGCAGGACTCGAGGCGGCTGGCGCAGCAGCAGAGGACTTGCGGTCGCGGTTGGCCTTGAGAGAGATTGTGATCTTCTTGGGCTGCTCGCTGGGTTCGCGAGTTGGAGGAGCCGACGAGGCAGTGGCATCGTCGTCGCGGCCAGAGATGGGAGTGGGGATGGCGACGTAGTTGGGGTCCTTGTAGGCGGGGTTGTGCTTGGTCATGAAGTTGGACAGGGCCTTGCGAATGCGCTCGGCGTCTTGGTAGATGGTCGACTTGTCGTCATTGTACTGCTTTGCGTTGGCGACCATGCGCTTGATGTCGCTCTCGACGGTGCTGAGGGTGGGGTATTCATGGCGCTCGAGCTTGTCCTGCAGAGCTGTGTCAGATGGTGTCGCGTCCGAGTGTGGCAGGGAGGGCGTCGAACCTGGACGGTCTGGATGGCGATGGGCAGTTTGATGGTGCGGTAGTAGTCGGGTAGCTCTCTCTGCGGAGTCGCGTGTCAGCGCATGTCCTGGAGTCGAGAGGATTGAGGGGCATACCTTGCTGGGCAGGTCGATGAACAGGTCGGCGATCAAGCGGCCACTGTGACGGGGTTAGACTCGGCCAGGACGCATGTGCTGGATGGTGTTGCGGGCTGCTCACGTCTTGTCTTTGGCCGATCTGAGGTGGTCGATGAACTGCAGGCCGATGGTGCTTGTCGTCTGCGGAGTCTCGTGTTCCTGTAAGTTGACCAGTAAGTCATGGTCCTGCGGGAAGTCCAAGCGTTCGCGTTGTCGACGGTCGCAGGCAGTGGTAGCGGCCGGCCAGCATGACGGTGCTTGTGCTTGTGCTTGTGCAGAAGCTCCGTCGCAAGTCCGCAAACCACACCTTCGACACGCCAAATCATTACACCCAAGTGCACTCACCAACTTGGTCTTCTGGCGCTTGCTTGCGCTGCCCTCGACCTTGGGCGATGCCGCATCGTTCGCTTTGCGCTTGCGGTTGCGGTCCATGATTTTGGTGTCTCTGTTGTCGCGTAACTCCCAGCTACACTGCACGATGCTTGCCGATTTCCTCAGATGATGGGTGCGGCTGGTCGGTCGTGCCTGCCGAATTGCTCTCTCTTGCACTTGCGCGTCGCGCGTCTCAAGTCCTCTCTGCCAGTCAAGCCGCTGACCTGCACGGGCCACTTGACACGTGATTGCTCAAGGAATCTATTGTCCAAAGCTCTACGATTATATCTCCTTGCTCTGCTGTGATCCTGATTGTCTGATGGTTGACAGTGTCGCTATTTTGATGGCCATCATCTTCAAAGCTTGCATGTCTTGAGTCGGGGATGCTTGCAAACCGGCGCCGTCAAGAAGCTTCACCCTCGACTCGGAACATGCATCTCTTCGCTGTCAACCACCATCATCTGTAGCATTGCAGCTGATGCAAGTCACACATAGCTTCTTCAAGAAAATACAGGTGTCGATGTAATCCTTCAATTCTCAAGCAAAAGTCTTAGGAATATCTCTTGGGTCGCAGGCACCATGCCTGACAAGTAGCAGCCGCTGCTCTCCTTCCTGTAATCCCAAACGCCATGCAAAATAGAAAATACGTCAAACGCTGAAAGCCATTGCCAACTCTTTACTTGCTCTGCTTCTCCTTCTCGAAGCTGCCCGTCGATGTAATCTTTTGTGCCTCCTCGTCGGCCTTCATCTCACGCACCTTGGCCATGACGACCTCGCGGAAGATGGCTCCTTTGGCGAGCTTGCTCAGGCTGCGCTTGTGTGTCACGCCCTTGTCCTCTGGTACTTTGAGTCCGGCTTCCAGAGGCTTCTGCTCCTGATGTGCCAATGCCTCACCTGCCGCCTCCTTTGCGCCAGCAGGCACGTCTCCTGCCTGCGGTACATCCTCCTCTTCATCTTCTTGCATCTTGAGTGCTTCGATACGGTTGGCGAGCTTGACCAGTTCGATGCCGCGCTTCAGGCGGGCCTTGGCCATGTATGCCTTGATCTCGGGCAGCAAGTTGTGGTCGGTTGCACCCTTGCCGGCGATCCATGCATTCTTGAGTGCTTGCTGTTATGCGCGTCAGCTTTGTCTCACAGACAAACAATTTCATTCAGACGTACTGCACTTGTGGCTCTGTTCTCGGGCTTGGGTACCAGCAGGGTCATGATGAAGTCCTTGGCCTCCTTGCTGACATCCTTCCAGTAGCGTTCATGGAAGACGACTCTTCCGTGCTTGGTCTCTTCAATCAAGTCGGTCAAGTTCTCGCTGCGGAAAGGCGAGTAACCGCAGAGAAGAGTGTAGGTAATGACACCGAGGGACCACATGTCGACAGGCTTGCTATGTCCCTTCTTGAGCATGACCTCTGGTGCGGCGTAGCCAAAGGAGCCGGCCATGGTCTTGAGCACGCCGTCGGGGCTGTCGAGATGTTTGGCAATGCCAAAGTCGGCAAGGACCAGAGTCGAGTCTTCGGCCTTGGTGAGGTAGAGGAGGTTCTCGGGCTTGAGATCTGTACGAGATGGTCAGCACGCAGAAGAGAGCTGGAGCCAGATCTTGCACTGACCACGATGAACGACATCGTTTTGGTGGAGGTAGTCGACGGCTTCCAAGACCTGTTTGATGGTTGCAGAGGCGTCCTTTTCGGTGAAGCGACCCTTTTCGCAGATGCGGTCGAACAGCTCTCCACCGGTTGCAAGCTGCGTCACGATGTAGTACTTGTCCTGTATGATGCAGTCAGCCTCTGCTGTCGAGCGTCCCATCTCTTGTGCATCTCACTCTTGACTCGAACCAATCGAAGAACTTGACAATGTGGGGGTGTTGGAGGCGCTGGAGCATCTGCAGTTCGTCATAGACCATCTGGTCGTTGCCTTTGACGTTCTTCTTCAAGATGATCTTGACGGCGCATTTTCCTTGGGGCGATTCTGCTTCTCTGACAATGCCGTAGGTGCCAGCTCCGAGCGTCTTGCCAAACTTGTACTTGGCTCTGTGGTCGCGACGTCAGTGGGAGCGGTGCAGTGGGTGGTTCAAGTGACGAACTTCTTGTCGTAGCTGTCGGGCTGGCCGTGCAGTTTGTTGAGCATGCTGGTGACTATACCGGCGGCTTGATTAGTGAAATGCTTGGAGCGGGTGTTGTAGGGAGAAGGTGATGAACGTCAGGTTGAGATGATCGAGGTAGTGTGCAGGACGGAGGCAGTAAAGCAACAGCTCCCACCATGCAAGTTCATGGCAGGGAAGGAGCGATGAGCAGGACTTACAACTCATGGTTGCGTTTCGTAAGGCGCCGGTGCAGCGCTGTGTCTGAGAAGGGGAAGCTGAGCGACGGCGGCGGGGGTGTGTACAATGTGCGTCTCAGTTGGTATACAAGCAGTGGACACGATAAAAAGTCGACAGTGAGATAAGAGGAAGGAACCCGAGAAGCAATCAAGCCGTCGCATATGCTCGAGTGCAGTCTTACTGAGTTCGGCGGGCTGGACCCGGCGTGGCAGTGCGTGGGGCAGACGGACGCAAGCTCGGAGGCTGAAAGAGGAGTTCTCAAGGCTGTGCTGAGTTTCAGCTCAAGTCGAAACTGACAAGCCGCGCCCCGGTCAATCTATCGGCTTGCTATTTCCGAGTCTTTTTTGCAGGGTGTGCGTATTGCAATCAACGCAATCTCGTTATCAATCTCAAGCTCGTGTTGCTCTCGGTCTTGGAGGGGTTGCTCCTGAAAACATGTGAAGCTCGGCCTCAGCTCCTGCGGAGCATCAGGGTCTTTGGTCGTTGTGCTTGTTGTGAGACATGTCAATCCACGCACGACACATTGCAATGTTCATCAACTGGTAGGACTCTAGCTCTTGTCGCTGGATCACCATTGATCTTCTCTTGGCTTTCGGAGCATTGATTGCGCAACAATGTCGTGACTCGAGCTGTCGCGTGGGTTGACACGGTCGAGAGCTTGCTCTTACACATTCGAGGCGGATGTACCTCCAGCGCTTATTATGACCAACACAGCTCGCAATCGAGCACACTTGAACAGGTAGGAGTCGTACCTCTCGATCAGACGCGTTCCCGAAGGTTTGATGCCGCATGTTCCATGTTCCAAGTTCCAAGGAAGTTGCGACGGACGTCATACAGGTACACAGAGCGGCCCAGCTCTGACGTTTGCTGCTGACGAACAAGCACATCGGCTCCTCTATTTATATGGCTATAGACAAAGGCTCCCGAGTCCGCAAAACCTCAATATCCTCATCCAACTCGTTCATCCTGACCTGCCAACACTGGTTCAACGCCGCCCTCAATCGTCTGCCTTTTAGAAGACGTTTCTCTCCCACACAGTCTCTTCGTGCTCGTTCATCAGCACACTCCCTTCGCGCCCGTTCGTCACCGCAGACTCCAGAGCGAGCTCCCACTCCACCTCCTCGTCCAGCGCCTTTCGTCCAGGAACGCATCACCTTTTCCATCCAAGCCTTTGTCCCCCAGGACAACCACTCAGCAAGGTCGTCAAGGTCGGCAGCCATTGCAGAACCCGAACTCTCAGTCCGAGCACAATCCAACTCGGGTCAACACCTTGCCGACAGCCGCAGAGAGCTCCACAACAGCGACTAGGAAGTCAACCGTCGTCGGCTCGCTCAAGTAGAACAGCTACGATACGAACAGCAAAAGGCAGAACTTCAAGAGCTCCTTGCAAGAATCGAGGCCACGCAACAACATGGCCGCCAGCACATATCTGTCAGTCCTCGCCGCGGTCGTCGCCCTGATGGTCGGCGCGGTGTACCTGTTCGGCGTCCCTCCACAGTGGAAGCGCGCAATGGAAGACAAGGCTCTCGAGACGATGGGCGAGAACAAGGCCTCGTACCTGGTCAAGAGTAAGCATATCCTACTCTGTTGTTTTTGTGTACATGTTGCTAACATGGCTCTCCTCTCACAGACCAAATCAACAGCCTGCCCGCATCCGATCAGAAGGACGTGAACGAGATCAAGTCAGGAGTCGGCAATCTCGTCGGAGGGGCAATGCAGAACCCGATCGGCAAAGAGGCAGGAGAAGTGGGAGACACTCTTACTAGTCCTCTTACTGGTCGTTGAACCTGGCCTCCTTTTGACACTTTCACCTACGTAACCTGACGAACAATGACCTATGACTTATATAGTATGAATACCTGAGATGTTCGCGTGTCGCACAGCCTCTTTCTTGTCAAAGTTTACATGTTTTTCTGTGATGGTGAGCCGACGTAATTATTTGTGTTGATTTGGTTCCCGCTTTCACATGCATGAACCCTGAGCATCGCGGACGCGGGCAGCAGTTTCTCTTCAGCCTTGGAACAGGCATCTTCACCAAAGAGTCATATATCTTGCATCGCGACCACTTTCGCTCCTTGATTCCACTGCCTCCATCTCTGGATCGATCTCCGAAGTAAACGACACACAGTTTGCGCCAACAGCCTGAGATTCCTTGCGCGTACAGCTGTTCCTCACTGCGACACTCCCTTCTTTTGGGCTTTGCTCCACAATCACGATACCTTCGGTCACCTATCATCTTATCAAACGTTTTCGGCAAGATGATGAGCAGTAAGAGACTACAGAAGGTGATTCACTCTGATCTGCCAACATTTGATGAAATTCTGACGCGGACGCAGGAGCTCCTCAAAATCCAAGGACAACTAGCTCCCGGCATCACGCTGGTGTCGGCAGACAACCTCAAGACATGGCTCATGGACATGCAAGTCATGGACGCCAACCCACTCTACCAAGGTGAAACTTACCGCCTTAAATTTGAGTTCAGCTCAAACTATCCGATAGGTATTCATGCTCTCCGGGAGAATACGGCCGTTCACTGACCACTAGCTTCAGAGCCGCCGGAAGTTGTCTTCATCCGCCATCCAGATCGCCCTATTCCCATGCATCCTCACATCTACACCAATGGTATCATCTGTCTAGATCTGCTTGCCTCTCAAGGATGGTCGCCTGTGCAAAATGTCGAGAGCGTCTGTCTCAGCATCCAAAGCATGCTGACCGGCAACTCCAAGAACGAGCGTCCTCCTGGTGATGCCGAGTTCGTCAGGACCAACCGTCTTCGCCCTCGCGACGTCGCTTTCCACTTTCACGACAACGAGGTTTGATTCTAGTTGAAGTCTTCACCCCTCGATTGTTGTCGGCTTTCTCGACCTTTCATCTGGTCTTGTTCTTTGCCCTTTGTATTCCTGCATGGGCCGGCGTTTCTGTCATAATCTCTCGGGCGATGGAATCCGCAAGCTGGGCGTCTTGGGTCACGATGTGGGTTGTTGAGATTTGATCTTCTCTCTGGTATCGCAAACTTGGGTCTCCTACAAGTGTCTCGATGTTTCTCTGTGTCCTTAACGTCATTGTGTGTCTTCGTTACTTGTGCTGGAGTTTGTCGCAAACCATTGGCACGGACACCTGTTTGTCGACGTTGCCTTCGCTGTTCTGTCTAGCACAAACGCCGCGTTGGGAACGGTATCCCGGCTTGATCATGATCCTACCTCCAAAGGCCATCATGATCTTTCAGTGCTGCTATTGGGTTCAGACTCTCCTTATATTTTCGTGATGGTTGGTTATCTAATGGTATGTTCTATCTACAGTTGACGGAGCGATAGGCGTTTGTATAGTCCAAGGTAAGATTACTATCTGCTGGGACTCTTGCGATTCACGTCTTCCTCACAGTCAGTCCTGCGGCATTAGCTGCTTTTGACAACCATGTTTGCAAAAAATCACTAGCCGCCACGCTTCCAATACCTCTCAAGAGGACAAGGAGACAATAAATTAAAGAACAGGAAAGCAAGCAAGCAATAAAGAACTCGACAATTGCATCTGATATACTAATACTAGAGGCACGAGCTTAACGGAACAGGGTTGCACCTCAGACATTGAGACATGAACAACACAGTTGGAAATTGCCAGCATCGAAATCATGAATACCATTGCTGCACATGTGCCTACAATTAATGTAATTCAAATAGCGCTTCTGTCGACAAGCTCAATTTCAAGATGGTCGCGCTTCTCATACAGAGCCCAAGCCTTGTTCGCAATGTTCTCGGCATTGCACTCGGGATTCTCGTCAGCAACGGGGCCTCCAACAACGACAAGGCCACAGTATACACCCTCATCCTTGTACTTCTTGTGCATACTGTGCACCAAGTTGTGCTGGCCAGCCTTGCATACCGACAACGAAAACACCTGTGGCAGAGGATCTTTGTAGATGGAGCCCGAGGTGCAGAGGAAGGCGGGCTTGAGGCTGTCCTTCACCTGCAGCAGTTTCGGAATTGCCCACTGGGCAACGGCATAGCAGCCTGTGACTTTGATGCGCAGGTCCAACTCAAGTTCTTCCATGGGCCATTCGACCAGAGTACTAGGGCCAACGCGAGCGGCGTTGAAGAGGACCACTTCGAGAGGTGTATCGCCGAGTGCCTTGTCAACTGCCGCAAGCGCCGAAGGAATGTCGGCGGTCTTGGAGAGATCAATGGGCAAAGTCGAAATATCGGCAGAAGGAGTTTTCGCACGAATGAAGTCGGCATCTTTGTCGAGGCGCGAAGGGTCGCGTGAGAGCAGGATGATGCGCTTGAAGGCGTGGGCAGAGAAGGTGCGTGCGACGTGGCTGCCAATGCCGGGTCCACTGCCCACCACCACCAAAGCGCCGCGTGTACTACTCATTCTGGATAGTGAGAAGGATTCTGTCGTTTGTACTGCTTGTATGGAGATCTTGGTAAATGTCGCAGTCCTGTTGACAGTCGCAGGAAGAAGCGGCATTGACGTTACCTCATACGTCACCACGACCTCACTGCCTCACTGCGCCGGACGACCCGGTGCACCTTATCCCCCTGCACATATTTTTGTTATGTTCACGTTCTTGCGCTATAGGCTGACAGCCCAGTTTGATCCTTCTACATCTATGGCTGTCACACACCCATCTACTGCATCGCCTTCTTCTGGCGTAGCAAGGAGTAAGAATAGAACAATCAAGCCTTGACAAGCGTTCACCAAGCTTCTTAAGACTGCAGGCTAAGCTCCACTTGATTCCTCTCACTCTCCTCCCTCTGCTCCACACCAAACCTGCCTTCATAAGTGCTACATATTCCCAAATATGTCGCAAAAGCTGCCAGAACAACTGCCAGTCTACACTTCAGACCCTCTGCCCGAGCCCGAGGTCCCAGCAGTTGATCCACCACAATACTTACGTCGCACCGCCTCCCAAGAAGCCGCAAACCTCAAAGCACTCAAAGCTTGGGCAGAGAAACGCGACATGATGAACGGAGGCGGCTACATGGAAACCTTCCACGTCGGCGGCAAGACAGTGACCAACGGCCATGTCGTCGATGAAGCCACCACAACTAGTTTCAACGAGTTTCCCTCTGCAGCACAAGAGAAACAAGCACTTGCCCACCACCACGACGATGCAGATGAAGCCAGCTCTTCTCGCCGCGACAATGAAAATGATGGTCGTCCAGGTGTTGGAAAACGTCTCTCGGGCTTCTTGAAGAGAATCAGTCCTGCAGAGCGGTCGATGCAGAAGGCCATGGCCATGAATGCTGAAGAGGAAGCCGCCGAGATGAAGAAGTATCCCATGTCTGAGGGGACCTACGGCTGGGAGAACTACGATCCAAACAAGAAGCGATAGACTGCTGGTACCCGACTCTCTTTCTTCCTAAGGCGTTTTTCCCGGGAGTTTATGGAGTGATAAGGCTTCTATAATGACTGTTATGATAACATGGTTGAAGTGTCCACGAAAACACATGAGATTCACAAGGTCTTCGATGTGTTATTTTTTTTTTCGCTACTTTCCTCTTTTCTCTGTCCCCATCTCTCTCACGGTACCTTGTGATAATACACAAACGGATGACATCTGGATTTCTTCCTCATTTTACTTCAACAGATCTGGACGCATACATCATAAGCAAGTAAGTTATACGATCGGATGGTACGTCTCCAAGAGACAATTGTAGGAGCTAAATACCATATTGGTAACACGAAGCACTAAAGAAAAGCAAGAAAAGAACAAGACGTGGTTCCTAGCCACTGAAAGATGCTAGACCAATCAAATGGCAGCAGCAACACCCAACAGAGCGAGGAACCCGAGGCCGGCACCAACGTTCGAGGCAGCGCCAGTGTAGACAGCTGGGCGCGAGGAGGTAGCAGAAGCAGCAGCGCTGGTAGCGGACCCAGCCATCGAGGAAGACATCCTCATGGAAGAGCTACCAGTGGCAACAGCAGCAGCCGACGAAGATGTCATCTTGGAGGCCGCGCTGGACGAGGCGACAACAGACGACGAGACGGCAGAAGCGGCCGACGAGGCAGGGGCGGCCGAAGAGGCAGGAGCAGCGGAAGAGCCACCGGCAGCTTGGGCGCCAGTGCCGTTGGGGCAGAGAGAGCTTGCAGCAGCGGCGATTTTTGCTGCATCCTTGGAACTACAGCTCGAGGTCACGCAGGAAGCGACGCCAGACTGGTAGGCAGTGTTGGAGCACAGGCAAGCCGAGTCGGTGGGAGAGCAGCCGGTGGCAGAGATGCCGCTAAGGATACATGTTTGCTGTTGAGGCGGTCAGTACATCGAATGCAATAAAGAGTGACAATGCTACATACACCACAGCTGGGCAAGCTGGAAAGGACTGAAGCGGCGTTAGACTGAGCCAGCACGGGAGCCACGAAGGCAATGGCAGTAGCAAAGATGGCAGCGGGTCTCATGTTGAAAAAGGATGAGGTCGTGGATGCTTTTGAGAGGGGTAGAGTAATGGAAGAAGATAGTCTGATATTGGAGAATTGGAAGTTCTTTCGTGAGCGACAGTGACTTGGTAATAGTAAAGATGATGGAGGAAACAAGGATTGAAGTGGGAGAATGCAAGCTATTTGAGCTTCTCAACATTTGCTCTATATCAAATGGAGCAGCGCCTCACATACAGATATTTGACCGAGGCTCACTCGTCCCTGGAAGCAGAACCTGGAAAGTTCAGGCAGTTGGCTTCATCCAGACTCGACGACCAGATTTCGGGTGTTGATAGATGCATCCAGCGTGCCACCTCCCATGATTTACCTTCATTTCTCCTCAATTGATCATTTGACAAGCCACTCCAGGTGGCACGACGAATGAAAAGGAGCATAGATCATGCAGATGGAGAAGACAACAGCCAATCAAGCATCAGTTGGAGAAGTATCCCCGCACTGGCAGACCTTCTTTGACTTACAGTTCATTGAATCATCTATAGACTACTGTCAACAGCAGAAGAGTGTTGCACCTGCCATGTGACCCCAGGAAATGATGTTGATGTTGGCGGAGAAGGATCGTGCCGAGGCAGACTTAAACTCGAGCAAGCCCATGGAACAAGCGCTTGGCAATTTGGCAGCCTCGGCTTGATCGACCTCACCTTGAACAGATGGATGTAGAGTCCGTACTACAAGACATTACCTACTACGCTATCAGTGTTAGAGTAACTTGTGACCTTGGAAAAAGAGACAACATGAGCCTGAGGCAAAAGACGAGCGGAGCAGGATGAGACAGAAGGAATTTTGATATACTCAGTACAAAAGTTGGTACAACCTGGTAAGGAAGTAGTTATGCTATTACTCAGGGTTAATACTGCCCTGCTCAGGGTGTTCGTCCAGATATAATTGAGATGCTCAAGATACTCATCATAAGTCAACTACATATCATAAGTTTGAGCTGGAGACGCTCACACATGAGACATGGAGTGAAACGATGAGCTGTCGCAGACACATTCAAAGGATTAGATCCAGCAGTACCCATTGACAGTGTCACACTCTGATGAAGAGTAACCGCCAAGGATAGTGTAATGGTGCGGGACAAAAAGTGGACGTTTCGCCACAGATTTCATCGGACGTTATCCCCATGGTCAGGCTTGCATGCAGAACGCATCCATGTCTTTGACTAGCTCACACTCTCGTGCTTTGGCTTTTCGAGACCACGAAGCAGAAGAAGGAATAACTTATAAGCAGGACAAGGCGCACATCTGAGAGAAGATTGATTCATGGAGGACAACTACCACCTAGGCTCTGCAAAGTTCACTATCCGTCGTTTGACACAATGAAGGAGCGATCACTTGATTGGAACGTTCTTCGAAATAGTGAATGAGATTCTGGAAACAACTTATCATACTTGAATACTGGATAAAGAGATAGGACCGTTGATGTAACTGCAATAGTGGTTTGCAGGTTGATCGAGCCAGTCAAAGTGATCCGATACTTCAAGGTCTCTTTGGCGGCTGGAATTCTGTGCACGAGTGCCAGTTGCGCTTGTTGCAACAGGTTGCACGATCATGCATTGAGCTCGAGAAGGTGACGTGCGAAGCATCAGGCGCCGAGATGCTGATTTGCTGACCGGGCAAGAAGTATTTACCACTTGCAACGATACTTGTGTACTGGTTGTCTGTAACTTGGTCAGTCTGGCGTAGGGTAGAGCTGATATCTTGAGACTCACTGATGTACAAAGCAGCAGTTGCTGACGGGCCTGGATCTTGGACAACGTCGTAGTACTTGAACTGGACTTCACCAGGACGATCTTCGAAGTAGGTTATGGTGAAGTGATTTTGTTGATGCCCCCAGTTGTAGGTGCCAGCGTACCATGAGAACACGATTGCACGCGAGCCTGAGTCACCAGTGATACTGCAAAAACGGGTTTGTTAGCCAGAATCCAGATCACTTATGCACTGCCAAACTTACCGATAGAAGACGCCGTTATTACCGCCATAAAGATACAGCGACCCGCCTTGGCCGCTGAAAGCAAGCAGATTTACGGAGTTGCCAATTTTGATCTAGTCATGTTGTCAGAACCTGTTTCCTGACGAGCAAGTTATCTGCGCATGACTTACATATCCGTTGACGCCAACCGTGATGACATTACTGCTTTGACCTCCGATGGTCATCTGGAAAGGAATCTGTAGCGTCTTTTCTTGTCCAGCGATACCATAGCCTATATCTCCAACGGTGTCGCCGTTCCACGCGCCCCAGACCGGAATAAAGGACGTATAATCCGCCTGCTTAGAAGGGATGACACAGGCTTGGAGCGTAGTGGCGGCAACGACAGAGGTATAGACAGTGGTGGTCACAGTAGGAAGGGTTGTTGTCGACGAGGTTGTGAAAGTACCCGTCGCAACGTCTGAACAGGCTTCAGAGAGCCTGGAAAGCGGCCAAGACGCCACGGAGGCAGGGGTGACGATGGCAGCACGAGCGCTAAGCACTCCAGGCGAGGGAGCATCCGTGGGTACAGTGCCATTAGGTGCGGAGATGGTCGCGATAAAGCTGTCAAGAACGACAGCAGAGTTGGCTGGCACGTTGGCGACAGTCTGGACGTCAATGACATTACTCAAGACACCTGTGGCTTCACTAAGGGCGATGATAGAATCGTTCGAGGCCTGGCGCTTCCTCCACTGGAAGTCGGCAGTAATAGTGGCAGTCGGGTTAGAGGTGATAAGCGATATTGAAGTGGAAAAAGTTGTGGTCTCAAGATCGGTTGCAAGACTTGGTGTCACAGTGATCGTACTAGTGACAGTGGGTGCCGAATAACCAATCAAACTTGTGCAGAAGTCTGATCCACTCGAGACGAGGTAATTGATGTCAGACTTGCAGATTGGCTGGATGTCAGGCCTGCTGTAGAAGAAGCTGAAGCTGTAGGTGTATTTTGCACCGATGCTGTCATCATACGCAACGTTGTTGACCGCATACTGCTTGTCCCAGTTAGAGGTGTACATGGTACACATCTGACCTTGTTGATAGGAACCAGTCTTGTTAGTCATGGTAAGGATGTATGTTCCGAATGCAGCACACTTGGAGGCTTTGCCCGTCGATGGAGGATGAGCGAGGTTGTAGGCTGTCTGAGAATTACATGCGGCACTGCAGAGGTTTGGATCGAATGGACCAGACTGGAACAGCTTGAACCCCATGTACGTCCAGGTGTCTGCACAATCGCGGACCGGTGCATTCATAGCAGACGTCTTCAATGACTGAGGAGCATCCCAGCCGGCAATCGGACCGCCGACCTTGTAGCTTGTGTATCCATTTGATCCGGCGATACCGACCTGGAAGCTCGATCGCCACTGTCCTTTGTTTGTCGCAGTTGAGAGGTCAAGAGCAGAGCCCCAGAATGAGCATTTGATGTTGGGAAAGGCCTGAGGATTGGTGCAACCGGAACCAGGCTCGAGAACAGGATCGCGCTCGAAGAAGATGTTGAAAGAGAGACAACCATTCATGGCGTTGCACTTGGACGCACACCAGTTGACATCGTAGCCAGTCTTGCCACCATTGACGATCGCATAACCGAGGTAGGCATAGGCACTGCTAGCCCCAGCTGCGTTGGTGAAAGTGTTGAAGTAGCCGGATGGTGAAGGAGCAGAACTGGCAGCGGATGCGATGGTGGCATCTGCTGCGAAAGCGCTGAAACTGTCGACATTGACGTTATAATAGTTGGAGATGGTGGCCTGAGGCGCACATGCGACTCGAGCTTGGATGCCACGCTTCGAAGGAGCACTTGTGGTTGTCGCGCTGGCCTCTGTCTGGTCGCTCTCGCCAGCAGCGTTGATCGGAACCGCTGTGACTGCAGGCTGTGTAAAGTCAATCAGTCAAAAATTCGCCAAACTCGTCTGAAGATGGATGCCACTCACGAAGACGCTCAGAGGACTCTCCGTCTGCTGTGCAGATGCAGCTTGAATTGCAGTCTCGCTGGCGTAGTAGATAATGTCTGAGTCGAGACCTGGGGTGACAGTGTAAACGGGGACGTCGACATCCCTTAGGAAGTCAACAGGGACGGCATCGGGGGTAGGGACCACGTCGTATGTGGTGCCATCGGTTGTGATCGCATTTTGGGCGAGAGTCAGGCCCAAGAATACTGGCGCAAGTTTCAACAAAGAGAGCATTTTGCTGACCATCAACGAAGAGTTATGAAATGCTCAGAGCCGGCCCAGGTTGAGAAGTGTGCTGATCACTTTCGAAGGGGCCATACGGTCTTTATATCTTGTGAATAGCATGGCACTTGCTCGACTCTGCGTGGCTGCCAGTTGTATTCTTCAGCTCGCAGTCATCGCTCATGTGGTATGCTTGGCAGCTGAATCCCTGGCAAGACAAGTCGATGGCTTGATCGAAGAGCTCAGGAGTGTCAACGGCGTGGAGCAAGATAGGTATGGAGCCATGAGCGGTCAGGTTCAGCTGTGTGAGGATGAGTCTGTGCATCTCGGAATCGCCGCAGAGATTGATGTTCAGCTTGGTCGATGGACAACCGAGACTGTGTGCGTCCGCGCTTGGAGTCGATTTGGTCTGATTCAATCTGGCAAGAGGACAGACTCGAGGCCCTTCGGGTTAATGGTGAGTCCATACTCAGATGTTAGGTTGCCTTGGCATCTTGTAGCCTTTCAATTCCTGCCAGCTTCTATTCTTTACTAATCTACCACTTCCTGGCTGCCACCGCGCGGAACTGGCAGCAAGTGTGAAATGCATAAGGCAAGATTCTTTAGCTGTTATAAGTGAGGAGTCCATGGCTAAGTAGATTGGGCAGTACCCTCTACAAGCAATTTTCGTCCCACTGTGTGTCTTCGTGTAGAACCGCATGTGCGAAATTGCTGGAGTCCTGCCTGGGTCAAGCTGTGGGCGGAAGGTCGAGAACAAGGTTCCTGGAGATGGCAATGACCAACTCAGCTTCGGCTCAAAAGAGGATGCCATTGCCCTGAAATTGCATGCAATCCTAGCCGGTCGAAAGACGGAAATGACCACCGGCTGAAATATCCAGCGGTGAGAGCGGCTGGACGTGCCATCGAGGTTTCTTGGCCGAGCATTAGCTCACCCCACGGGAACCAGGGCACGCCAGGGGTAGCGGCGTTGACCCCGTGGGCAAGCATGGGGTTCGCGATACGGAACTCAATTTCTTAACGTAGAAGAAACTCATTCTGGACTCGTGGAAGCGCTCTTGGCTTGTCGCTACCGATCAATCTTGCTTCTTGTTCGCGTTCATCAACCTTTTTCTCGTCGCTCTCGACTTCTTCAGCACTTGGCCCTCCACGGTTTGTATCGAATCATTAATCTGCTTGGACCCAATGAGCAAAGGTGAAGAGGTGCAAGCTGTGTTCGTATCGTGGCAGAACAGGGACACTGTACAAGTCAACTGGCTCACGATTGTTGACACGGTGAGCAGCACAACGGTCGTGGCCATTGGCCGCTTTTCGTGTGTCAGTTCGACAAGCGCTGGTTGTGCTCATATTCCATTTATGCTCTCCTTGAGGTTCAGTAAATCGCCGATATTGGCCACGAGATGCTTCTCGACAGCGGGACGGGAGTCCAGCACGAATCCTGCCGGCGCCAGACTTCTGGTCCAGGGACACTAGGCTATAGGTCAATATTGGAAGTACAACGTCGACTTGCCAGAGATCATGGAACAGTTGTCCAGAACGTTCTTTCCCTCTTGTCGGCTGCTACTAAAGGCATCAAAAGTCGTGTTTGTCGTGATTGTCGTTGGAGACTTGTAGCATTGTAAACTAGTCTATCATGTGAACTCCTGAGCCACCGAAACCACAATCCTGAACACCATTGTTGATACACGTCTATAACGTTGCAATCGCGAATCAAGGTTGGTGAGCAGGAGCAATGGGACTAGCCTCCACACCCACGACCTTGGGATCCGCCTCACTAGTGACACCTTCCTCCTCCTTGACTTGCGGCGCAAATGCCTGAGGGACTTTTTCGCTCAAATTTACAGCCAGGAAACTCTTGGGCAGCTTGACAGTATGGAACTTGGCTCTCAAGGTCTCAAGCACCTCCTTCCATTCCACGTGAGGCGTCAAGCTTCTGCGAGGAGTGCAGCCGATGCAGTGTTTGCTGTCCAGTTGAACATCCAGAGGGTCGAAAGCGTGGCAACCAGGAGACAAGGTGATGCGGATGCTGTAGTTGAAGCAGCTGCCTTCAGGATCGTCGATCGTAGCTTCGTTCTGCGATTCGTAGAGCTCGAAACAGATTTGAGAGAGGTAATCCAGTTCGGGGATGGCGTTGCGGGCGATCTTGGTTTGCACACCTCCTTCGATAATGGAGTTGAGAAGGGTATAGATGTGTGACTCCTTGGTGAAGTAGATGAAAGACTTGGCGTCTTCGGATGCTTGCACTGGTATTAATAGTTAGCATCTGCTGTCTGTGTAAGTTCGACGAAGAGTACATACCTTCTTCAAGATCCGTGACAATCTCCTTCAATAACGGCAAACTCGTCAAGAGTCCAATTTCCAACTTCTCGCTCTCGAGCATACCATACTCCTGTGGACCAATGTAGTCGAACAAGACTTTGGAGAATCGGTACAGCTCTCTCAGCTTTTCCAGACGAACGTCGATCTTTGCCTTTGACTCAGGAAGATCTCTGTTGCCAGTGAATAGCGAGAAGTATGATTCGGGATGACCAGAGACGCGGTTGGCCAAGGTCGCTTGGGCATTCTTGAAAGTGGTGGAAGCATTTTCTGAACGTCTTCTCAAGCTTGCCATATGAGACAGCTTGTCCTTGTCGTCGACCTTCTCCTTATCAGCTTGCTGCTTGATGGACTGGGCATCCTTGTCGACAGAAGATTGCTCCTTTGTGGGTGCAAGGCCTTCATGAGTCTGGCCAAATTCTTCTCTCATATCCGCAGAGGCAGTACGCTTCAGGCCGTCGGGACGTTCATGGTCGTCATCGACCATGTCGCTGCTGGGAGTGAACACCCACTCAAGGAATTGTCGGTTGTGCAGAGCATCAAACTTCATCGTGTCGTAGAGCTCACTAATCTTACTAGGGTCGACCTTTTCGGCATCGGTAAATTCCTTGAAGAGCTTCTCCCAGCGTTCCTTGAACAATGAGGCGTCTTCACCGCAGCACCATCTAGATTGGATCTGCTTGGGGTCGACACTCTCTGGAATACTTTCTGCAAGACTGGCCGAGGAGGCATTGCTAGGAGGGCTCTTGATTGTTGCTCCTCCCGCACCTTCAGGGCGAAGTTTGGTGAAGTTTTGGAGCATGACACGACGATGGAACTTCATCAGCTCAACAACACTGCGAACGACCAGGTAAGGTTCGGGGGTACCGTCCTTTGGCCATGCGAATTGTTCAGGTGCTTGTTTGCCCTGGCGGAGGAGACCCTTCAGCTTCTTCTTGACCTTGTCCATCTCATCTTTGGCGGCGTTCGAGTCATCAAGCAAGTCTTTGCGAACTGAAATAAAGTTTGGATCGAGTTCCTTCTGATCCAGGAAGGAAGCAGTAAAGATCTGAGCACTGGTAGATACGCGACGTTCAGAGGACGAGAAGACGCGGACATCCCTCAGAGCATCCTTGTTCATTAAGAGCAGGTCGTTGCGCATGTTCTCACCGAGATCCTGTGCTTGGTAGCGAGCAGAGTGAGTAGGCTCACCACCCCACTTCATAACCAGCTGCAACTTGTCAAGCACAAGGTTGTTCTCAGCAGCAGAGATTCTGGAAAGAGTGACGTCTGCCATGGAGTCACCACGTGAGTGATTGGCCTCGTCGCCCTGGAGAGGAGTCGGCTTGGGCTTGGCGTTACCATGCTCGTCGACAGTGACCTTGTCCTGAAGTTCAGCGGGCAACTCTTCTTGTCTTCTCTTGCGGAACATTGGCTTAATCTGGACCTTTGTACCTGGCCAGCTTCCCTTCTTATCGAGCGCATTGGACAGCGTACGAAGCTTGGTCTGGTCCTCTTCGCCCTCGATCAGAGCTTGCTGCACAGCTTCTTGCACACTTTTCAACGCGGCCTCTCCAACTAGCAACACTTCCTCACGGTGACCCTTGAGCAGATCAACAAAAGGCTTGGTGTGGAAGGTAAACTTGAACTTTTGCTTGGGCGTGCGATCGGCGTGACGGATGACAGCAACCATACCCTTGAGCTTCCATTGAGATTTGGAGGCAGGTGCGGGCACGGGCTCGGTGTGTTCCTCGGCTTCATGGATAGACTCTTGAAGAGTCTGGTATTGATGGTTCTCGTCGAGTACGGCAGGAGGCGGAAGTTGGCTGTCTTGAGGGATTCCAGGGCTACGAGGGGCCGGGAGGTTGCCGAAGTTTGGTGGCGAGGTGATGGGAGAAGGCAGTTGAGAAATCTCAGGCGAGCCGGGCTTCTTGTTGGCCAAATCTCTTAATCTGTTGGCGCTGGCAGAGCGGAAGACAGATTTGAGATGACTACGGTGGTTGGAGACAGTAGCCTTGCGGTGAGTTCCAGGAGCTTCTCTTTCGTAGTTGTCTTCGCCTGCAGACGTAGGCGCAGAGGCGGATTGCTGTTGCTGCTGCTGTGCTTGCTGCTGCTGTTGCTTGTTGTCGAGTCTGACCTTCTCGCGGATGAACATGCTCTTGAGGATGTTGGCGCATTTGTCGTAGTAGTCATTGTTGTCTTTGACAAAACTCCAACCGTTGACGTCGATGACATAGCTCTTTTCGCCAACACGCAGCAGATCGAAACCACAGACGCGCTGTCCAAAGCCATCAGCAATTCTCGAAGCCATGCCGGCTTCCTCCTTGTTCAGGCTAGTCACGTAGCGAACTTCCTTGCCGTTGGGGTTGCGCTTGACAACACCATCAACGACGGGAGACTTTCTGGTCTCAGCATGGCAGTAGTCGAGACCGACAGTGTAAGCCTTGACGTCTTCGGCATTTTCCACCTTAAGGAACTGCTCGTAGATGTAGCTGCTTCCGGGCTCGGTGATGGATCTCGGTATGGTCAAGGTTTCGTCCTTTTCCGAACTCTTGTTGTTGACCTTGCGGAAAAGTCTTCTGCCACCTCCGCCCTGGCTCTTGGGATAGTAGATGTGGATGTTGTGATCTTCTCCGTCGGTAGGCTTCTCGACGAAGGGTTTGGTCAGGGTCTTGCCATCGACGCAGATGGTGTCGCCGTCGTCTAGCAACTTGACTACGGGATCTGGTGTTTGTTGTGCTTCGGTCTCGGGCTGAGCACCTAATACCGGGAAACGAAGACCGGTCTTTTCGAAACATCTCTGGGCAATGTCGGCGGACTGGACCTTGGGGCCTCCATCGCGGTTGACTTCGACACGATCGGGGGTGGGGACGTTGAGCTTTGTGAGGATTTGCAGGCAGATACGGCGGTCCCACAGGATGGTCTGCATGGGCAGGTCGTTAACACAGAAGGGTTTGCGCAGTTTTGCGTATGCTATAGCCTTGTCGAGCGGGAAGCCCTCGGAGAAGAAGGAGATGAGAAAGTCGCAGACGGGCCAGTTCTCGACATCTTCATCCAGAATGACCTTGTCGCCAAAGACGATGACCTCGAACTCGCCCTCCTTGATCAGCCTGTTGAGGATGTTGCGACTGGGCTTGCTTCTGGCCTTGCTGTCGAGGGCGCAGATGCCGATCTTGCCGATGGGCACAGGCTTGTCTTGTTCAGGACGTTCTGTGCTGGGACTTGCACTGTTGACTGTGCTGCTGCTGACTCTTCTGGACTGGGGGGTCCTGCCACGAGGATTTGCGTTTGAGTTTGGAGGGGGTTGGCGGGGGAAGGAAGCAAAGACGCTGGCTCTTGGTGAGGTGGTGGTCGAGGTAGGCTCGGAATTGGTGGGCGGCGGGAGGGTGTTCTCGCGGTCCATGGTGGCGGCAGGCGCAGAGTGCGTGCCGTGGAGGTGCGAGGGAGGCAGTGGGAGAGAGGTAGAGTCGGATCTTGGGGTGGCTTGGGAGGATTGTTAGACGATAAGAAGAGCAAATGTGGGTTGCTTTTCTTGGGGACGGTTGAGCACAAGCACAATGACGTGCGAGTGGATAGAAAGGGTCTTTTGGTGTTTGGGAAAGCAGCAAAAAACACTGACCGTCAGTCTCGGAGCCAGCGACGGAGCTCGCAGTGGATACGGCACCCCTGGCACGGTCGTACAAGGCCGAGCCCAATTGGTAGAGCGAAAAGGAAAGACGGTTCGAGTCGTCGTTGTCTTGGCGAGGGACAGCAATGTTCAGGTTAGGCTCGCCGTTGTCATGGGCCTGAGTCGGGGTCGCGTCTGTGTCGTCGACAATGGCAGACGAGTCTGGCAGGCTGGACGAGGCCATCATGTGCTGTTGCAAGACGTGGGTGAGCAGATTGTGCTCGGAATGCGCTCTGGACGGCCGTCGTGGAGGCGGAGATACAAGTGGATTTGACTTTAACGGCATGCTGCTGCTTGACAGGTGGACCAGCGGCATGCTGATGCTCGCCCGCTTGACAGCCGCGCTGCTGAGCCGAGCCTGGTCTGCGTCTGCATAGTGTGCTCTGTGGTCCAGCAGGGGCGAAGAAAGAGGATGCGAGTAGGAAGCGCCCGACGAGCTCCTTCTTGATTGCTGGCTCTCATGGCTCACTGTCCGATGCAGAGGCTCCATGGCCTTGCAAGATTCGGACTAGGTAGGATGCGAGCAAAAGACGTAGGTACACACAGGAACTGATCTGAAGGTCGGTGACAGGAATGAATCAATTGGGTTCTGCTAGGTTTATGTATGGATATGTTGATTTGGACTGATGGTGCTGTATGCATCATGTGCGTGATTGTGGCATGCTGCAGCCCAAAGAAGCCTCGGCTTTAGCGGCGTTTGCTGCACTAGAGTATCCAAATGGTCCAAGCGCCCAGAAATGTTGGCGTCGCGCATGTGAAGTTTTGGACGAAACGAGAGAAAGACGCAAAAACATCATCGACACGACAATGCCTGCTGCCGTCGCTACAAACGGCGCGACCGAAGGCCGTCAGGTCAAGCGTCAAAGGACGACGCAGAATGATGAGGCTGTCGTCAAGAGCCATAGACAGGTCGGCTCTTCGCGACTTTTTGCGCCATACAGGGTAACTGCCTCTTTTGCATAATCATGTGCTTCCTGCCCGCTGACTCTTTCCTCTTTAGACTGTCGGTCTCGTTTCGCCCACCGCCGTTCCCTTCACCAGCATCGCTCTCGGCAAGACGACCTTCCAACTCACCACCTCGGTCGGCCGCAGTCTGCAGACTTACGACTTGCGCCGCGGTCTCAATCTCGTCTTCATCACTCGCCCTCAGACTCCCGAGTTCATCACGGCAAGCATCGCCCACAAGGATCTGGTCTTTGCAGCATGGGGAGGAGAACTACCCGAGTCGGAGCGTGGCGTGTGGATCTTCAAGAGAGGCAAGAAGATTGCAGAGCTGGAGATGCCCATGAACCACCAGCACAACATCAAGTCCTTCACCATTTTCGGCTCTTGGATCATCGGCGCCTGCGACAACCAGATCCTCGTCTGGAAGTCGTCCAACTATGAGCTCTACACCACCCTCCAGAGCATCACTGCCTCTTCTTTCACCGGCACCCTGAGCAGCATGCCCACCATGCTCAACAAGATTGTCGCTGGTAAGGACGACGGCACTGTCGAAATCTGGAATGTCTCGAGCGGCAAGCTGGTCTATTCTCTTCTCCCTCCGGCCGCCGACTACGGCGCCGTCACCGCCCTCCAACCCACTCCTGCTCTCAACCTCCTCGCAATCGCCTACGAGTCCGGCCCTCTGATCATTCAGGACATCCAAGCAGACAAGAAGATTTTGCAATTCAACGCAAGCGCTCACGGCACAAACGGTCCCTCTATCACCTCAATCACTTTCCGAACAGACGGCATGGGTGCAGGGGATGATGGCAAAAGAGCTGGTGTCATGGCCACTGCTTCCAACGAGAGCGGTGACGTGACTCTGTGGGACTTGAACAACGGTGGTCGCAAGCAGGGTGTTCTCCGTGGCGCCCACGCCGCTCCTTCACCTGCTTCGCCCGGTGGTGTTACAAGAGTCGAGTTCCTGCCCGGACAAGCCATCATCGCGACCAGTGGTCTGGACAACAGCCTCAAGACTTGGATCTTCGACGAAAGCCCCTTTAACCCTGTGCCCAGGATCTTGCACCAGCGCAGCGGACATGGTGCCCCTGTGACGACACTGTCTTTCCTTCCAGCTGCTTCGGACGGTTCAGACGCCAGTGGAAAATGGCTTCTTAGTACCAGCAAGGACCGCAGCTTGTGGGGCTGGAGTCTGAGACGTGACGGCCAGAGCACAGAGCTTTCCCAGGGCAATGTCACCAAGAAGGCCAGGAAGCAGGGTATCCTTTCTTCCGAGGGCAGAGACACCATTGAGGCACTCAAGGCTCCTCCAATTACTTCCATTGCTTGCTCGCTCAACCGTGATGGTGGTATGGGTTCCATGCCTGGCAAGTTCCCCATCTGGCAATCTGGCAAGGGTAAGACGAAGAACAGCACCGAAGCTACGAGCATGACTGGTTGGGAAAGTGTTGTGACAGCACATGAAAACGATAACAAGGCCAGGACCTGGTTCTGGGGCAGGAAGAAGGCTGGCAGATGGGCATTTGAGACTCAAGATGGTGGAAATGTTAAGAGTGTTGCAGTCTCTCCTTGCGGTACTTTTGCTCTGGTTGGATCTGAAAATGGTGGCATCGACATGTTCAACCTCCAATCCGGTGGTCACAGACAGAGATACCCGGCACGACTCACTCCTGCTCAGGCACAACAGCTCAAACTCGATCTGGCCAAGGCAGAGGAAGCCATTGCTCCCGCAGCGGAGGCTGGTACAAAGAAGTTCTACCGCGGACAAGGAAAGCACACCGCTGCTGTAACTGGTCTGGCTGTCGACAACTTGAATCGTACCGTCATCAGCTGTAGCATTGACGGCAAGATCAAGTTCTGGGACTTTATGAGCGGTGCTCTCAAGCACGAGATCGACTGGTCTGGAGCCGTTCAAATCACGGGTCTGAGACTGCACCGTGGCTCAGAGCTCGCCGCCTTCACCTGCACTGACGGCTGTGTTCGTGTTGTCGATGTTACCACATTCAAACTCATCCGTGAGCTGAGAATGTCACGATCATCGCAGGCCAAGGCTTTCGACTTTGCCGACTTTGGATTCTCCAACGACGGACGCTGGGTCATGGCTGCCACCTCGTCATTCGTTTGCGCGTGGGACTTGCCCACTGGCCATTTGATTGATGTCTTCAAGCTGCCATCGATCTGCAATGCTATCAGCTTCTCACCTACTGGAGAGTACCTGGCAACAGCAAGCGAGGAACACGTCGGTGTTGATGTCTGGTCGAACAAGACCATGTTTACCCACGTTCCTACACGCCACATCAACGAAGCCGAGTTGTCAACAATTCTTGCCAGTGAAGCTCAAGCACCTACAGTATCGGGCGAAGGAAGTATTTCCGTCATCGGCGCTTTGGCTAATGCGCCTGACGTTGAATCTGACGACGAAGACTACGTCGACGCCGACCTTGATGCTGACGCAGACCTGGACGCACTCTCATCCGACCTCGTGTCGCTGTCATTAGTACCTCGCAGTCGCTGGCAAAACCTCCTTCACCTGGATATCATCCGCCAACGTAACGCACCGACTGCAGCGCCCAAGAAGCCTGAAAAGGCACCTTTCTTCCTTCCCTCCCTGCAAGAACGACAAGCCAATCCCGCCATTGCAAACACAAATACGACACAAGACCTCGCAGCCATCGAGCAAGAGCGCAGCCGTATTATGAAGATGGACCGTCAGAACACAATCACCAAGTTCACCTCTTTGTTGCGTGACGCCTCTGAGACTGGCGACTTTGTACCTTTCATTGCACACTTGAAGAGTCTGTCGCCAGCAGCTGCCGATATCGAAATCCGCAGTCTGTCTTCTCCCATCACTTCCTTTGACCCCGAGTCAGATGCCTGCAATGAGTTGGTCGCTTTCGTGCGCGCACTCTCCTTCCTCTGCACATCCAAGCGCGACTTTGAACTTGGTCAAGCCTGGATGGCGGTGTTCCTCAAGGTACACTCTGATGTTGTCGTCGAGGACGCGGAACTCCGAGAAAGTGTTCGAGAATGGAGGGATAGAGTCATCGAGGAGAAGGAGAGAGTAGAAATGCTGGCACAGTATTGTGGCGGTATGGTCGGCTTCCTGAGGGCGGCCAGAGTGTAAGACATTGCTGGTTCTTCCATATTAAGCGATACTCTGTACGAGTTGTATACACATCAATCTGATATCAGTGTTAATATTTCCTCCTGCACAATCACGACCTCCCGACTCGACGAATTTTCCGAGTCCCGAAAAGGAAACTGCAATTCCAGATCTCGAAATGTGGGGTCTGTGGCGCAAGATGAAACTAGCCAACTTTGTGCCATGACTCTGCAACGATCAGCCATTCTACTATTCAATCACCACTGTATTATTCGGATTATCTAAGAGACCAAGCGGACGATCATGATAAGGAGAACTGACTCCAGTCGGCTCTTCTACCTGATGCACTGCCGATGATGAGGCTTCTGCTCCCGAACGCCTCCACGACTGCCACCATGCAGGTACCCGGAAAACAGATTTGCTTCTCGCGAGAGATGCCCTTTCTGCTTCTGCACCGACTCGATAGGTCCAACAGCAGTTTATAGGAGGAAATGAAACACTGCCAATGTGGCATGGATAGTATCCACAGTTGATTGAATGTGGCTCAGCTGAGCTTTGCATGTACCCAAACGGGTTTCAGCTCGCTGCGCGAATCAGGAGGATTTGCGCTTCTGAAGCAGTTATCGCTGCGTGTTGGTCTGCTTGAATGATACAAGTAGATCTCCGTCTGCGCTGGACATCTTTTGCGTTGTCTTCTGGTTCGATTTGGTTTCTTTCTTGCTACTTACATTCCTTCAATCATTTTTTGGATTTCTATCTTCTTCCTTCTCTCGCTTCTGTCTGCGGTTGAAGACCGAGTCAGATCCTTTTTGCAATCATGGCCGAAGCCCAGAGATTGATGTCCGATGGTGGTCTCGACTTTGACGATGAAGCCGTCACCAATGAATTCTCCTCGAGAAAGCGCAGATACATCAGCAACTTGACCAACACCTTGTCTCTACCATCAAAATCCACAGTCTGGGACACCACAAAACAAACCGGATTCTTTCTTTTGCCCACTTTCATCCAATCCAGACTTTACCCTTTGCCATCAACAACCCCGTCAAAACCACTCTCTGCTACCGCGTGGCTGGATGGCATGAGAGGTATCGCCGCATTTCTGGTCTTCATCTTTCACATCACGTATGCCACCCACGATGTCGCTACCGCATGGACACCAAACGGCAAGCGCGATTTTTTGCGTCTGCCCCTGCTACGCTTCTTCTACCATGGCCCTGCGATGGTCAGTATCTTTTTCGTGCTCAGCGGGTACGCATTAAGCTACAAACCCTGCAAACAAATGCGCAGTGGCGACATAGACGCTCTGCTCAAAGGCCTATCCTCGTCGGTGTTTCGCAGAGGACTGAGATTGTATTTGCCTTGTGTGGCATCTACATTTGTCATCTTTGTGTTTGTGAGGGTGGGCTTGTATGAGGCTACCAGTGACCTTGCTCACGATGGCAAGAGGTTGACTGGATATCGGGATCGACATGAGCCGCGCCTGGACGGGTTCTGGGAGCAAGTGTGGGTTTGGGCCAGCAGTGTTTTGGGGTTTGTGAATCCGTTTACGGGCAAATATGTTTGGGGTGATGGTCATTTGTGGACGATTCCTTTGGAGTTTGTAAGTCTTCTCCTTTCTTCTTCCCCGCTGCTTCGAGCAAGGGGCTGGTGTGGTGATTTGGCTGTGCTAACCCGCGATGGCAGAGAGCTTCCATTATCTTGTATGCCACACAACTTGGACTATGTCAGTTGCGCATGCGATATCGCATGTTCTGCTTGGTGGGCTTGATGGCTTGGGCCCACTACTCAGATCACTGGGTCGTCCTACTCTTCTTTCTCGGTTTCATGCTCGCCGACCTCGATATTCGACGCAGCGCCCTCGCCTCCGCAAACACCTTTCCCATTGTCGTTTCGTCTACAAAAGCCAACATGGTGTGGACTGCAGTCTACATCGCCACTTTCATCAGCGGCATCTACATTGGCGGCCAGCCAGAAATCGCCGGTGAACACGCACCAGGCTGGACACTACTGTACTCGCTGATCCCCTCGTATATCCACGACCGCAATCGCTATTGGTGTGGTTGGGGCGCTTTGCTGCTCGTCTGGTCGACCTCCAATTCGCCTATGCTGCAACGCATCTTTACGGCTCGACTTTCCCAATACATGGGCAAGATTTCATTTTCTCTGTATTTGGCGCATGGGTTTGTTATTCACACGGTTTACTATTCGTTGTTGCCTGTTGTGTGGGGTGTCGTTGGGAGGGAAACCAAAGTGCAGAGGGAAGTTTCTTTTGGTGTTGCCTTGTGTGTGGTGACGATGGTGTTGGTGTGGGTCAGTGACATTTTTATGCGTTGTGTGGATGGACCCAGTGTAAAGTTTGCGCGGTGGTTGGAGGGCAAGATGAAGGCATCAACACAGGTTCATGCAGTCAAGCAAGAAGCAGGGTGGAGGGAGGCCAGTGCGATTGTATAGCTCTCTACGGAAAAAGACCTTCTCCGATTTTTAACAACGAAGCAAATGTATCCAAGCAGCAAAAACTTGGATAGAATGGCTTCTCACCCTAGAGCTGAGTTGTTGTAGCAAAGTAGTCTGCAAGCATATCTGCTGCAAGCACTTGAGAAGACCAGCGCTGAACGTATAGAGCTCGAGGCTATCCGGCTGGCCAAAAGACTCGGACTCGTCTAGCCGTATAGAAGGAAACAGGTCGCAACAATCTCGTATTGTCAAGTCACGTACAAGTCCCCATCATCCTGCCAAAAAGATTCTGGCCTAGGCAGAGGGCAGTTCTGCATACCCAACATCTGTAAACGGAGAAAACTGCAGAAAGACATGATTGACATTCGTACACAAATGCAGACATCGGATGTAGGATACCAGCCATCAGATCCGATTCGAGGCAACCAAAGGTTATCGGCTTGTCAGTGGAAGATACGACATGGGCTAGTATAAAGAGATAGAAGGTGAACAGGAGTTGGTTCGACACGTGCGGCGATCCGGTTCAGAGACTCTCCGAAGTCTCCTTGGCGTCGTCACCGATGGAAGCGTAAGGTCGTACTTTCACACTGTCGCTTTCCGTCTCTTCTTCAACATACCCTTAAGTCTGCGCCTCAGGCATTTGGTATATGCTACAGGCAGGTCTATCTACAAACATCGGACAAGAACTGAAAAGCCCTACGCTCTGACCTCTTGTTCACATTGTATGATGCAAATCTGTCGGTTGTCTTCCAAGCCACATTTTGATGCATAGTAAGCTATGCAGCTCTCGGCTGACTACAGCCATGACCCCCTGCGTAAGGAAGGTGAACTCGCTGGCTCGTCATCTCACCGGTGTGGACAGCCAGTGGAAGATCCTATGGGTCAATGGCCCTTGATCTACGCTTGAACTTATAGGATCAATAGTGCATGATCTCACGCGGCTCCACCGGTCTTGGACGAACCATATACTGGTTTTGGCATGTTCTGCTCAATCTCAAACTAGGCTAATCCTTGCATTCTGACAACGCACTTTGTACATAAGTGAGTCCAATTGTCAGGGCGCTCAAATACTGTGAGTCTCCAGACGCTAGCTTACCGAGTTGTTGTTTATAGGCCTGCACATTTCCTGCGCAGATATATCCTTATTTTCTCTTTCTGTGGCCTTTGCAGCTTTAGACGCTCGATTATGGTGATTCTATATACCGGCCTTGTGCTAGTCGCTTTGCTCACTCAGTCTTCGAACGCTGTGCTACACAATGAGCGTCTGCTGGGGTCTAGATTTGGGGTTCCTGGTGAGTACGGGCAGTAGACACTGTACATCGAAGCTAACGAGGCTGCTTGCTAGGCTTGAACGCTTCATATGACTATGTGGTCGTAGGAGGTACGTCCGCTCAATACAAGGAGCCTTTCTAAAGATCACCACGAGAACTAAAGACACACATAGGTGGAACAGCAGGATTGACAGTAGCGACTCGCCTCGCTCAGAATGGGAGCTATTCTGTCGCTGTCATAGAAGCAGGAAGCTTCTACGAGTTGGAAAACGGCAACTTCAGTCAGATTCCATATGTGAGCCACTCACCATTCTGAGACTGCACATGGCTCATGTATTGACAACACAATCAAGTACGAATCCGAGTCGGCTAGCGCATTACCTGACCTCTCTACGGTCAACAGTCTTATCGACTGGAGGTTTCTCACTACACCACAATCAGCGCTGTCAAATCGCACAATGCACTATGCGCGTGGAAAGTGTCTTGGTGGTTCCAGCGCACGCAACTACATGGTGTACAACAGAGGCACCATAGGCGCGTTTGCGAAATGGGCAGATCAGGTGGGAGACGCTCGCTGGGAGTGGGACAACGTGTATCCCTACTACCTCAAGTCCGCACACTATACGCCTGCAAACACGTTTCTTCGTGCTGCCAACTCGTCACTCGGCACGGTGGACGAAACGACGTCGTTCAAGAAGCAGGGAGGGCCTCTGCAAGTCAGCTTGCCGAATTACGCGCAGCCATGGTCATCGTTTTTACCTGGTGGGCTCGAGGAACTGGGTGTTCGGTTTTTGAACCAGGGCATCAACGCTGGTGTCCTTGACGGCTATGCGAGTATCACGTTGACTATAGATCCTGCTGATGAAACCCGCAGTTCTTCGGAGACCTCGTTTCTTCGGACTGCTCTTGCGGACACGGATTTGGTTGTATATACGCACGCGTTGGCCAAGCGCATCTTGTTTGATGCCGACAAGAGGGCGACCGGCGTCTTGGTCGATGTCGCAGGCATGCACTTCCAAGTCAATGCAACGCGGGAGATCATTCTGTCTGCTGGGGCTTTCCAGTCTCCTCAGCTGTTGATGGTTTCCGGTGTCGGGCCTCGAGCTGTTCTCAAAGAGTATCGTATACCCATTGTTGCAGAGCGTCCTGGCGTTGGGCAGAACATGTGGGTAAGTGGAATAGTCTCTGAACACACATTGCAGCACGCGCAGCTAAGAGACGTCGATAGGACAACCCACTTGTGGGTAAGCAGTGGAAAACGTAAGCAGCCAAACCTTCATCTACTAACGTTTTATAGCACTATCTTACGAGGTCAATGTGGAAACAACTTCAGTCCTGCAAAACGATCCCACCCGAATCTATAGAGAGATCGAAAACTATGTTGAGAGACAATCCGGGCTTCTGACAAGTAAATGGATACAAAAAGTGTTGGAAACTTACACTGACAATTCTCTAGGTAACGGTGCTGATACAGTTGGCTTTATGAAACTATCAAATCTTTCATGGACGAATATGAGCTCAGCTACCAAAGCGGAGTTCCGGAATCATTTTCCACCTGACTGGCCAGAGACTGAAGTGTAAGCTCCAGACGACTTTCAATCGCTATATCTCACTGAACCTAAACAGTATTTCCTTTGCCGTAGGCCCCAACGACGGCATTCACAACATCGCCACCATTTCGACTGGCTTGCTCGCCACGTTCAGCCGTGGCACCATCTCACTCAATTCCTCAGATATGGCCGATGCGCCTTTGATTGACCCAGCATTTCTCTCAGACAAGAGAGACCAGGATCTAGCCATTGCAGCATTCAAGTTTGCTCGTCGATTGGCTGCCACTGAATCACTGCAACAAGCCATCATAGGCGAAGAAGTGTTTCCCGGCCCGGGGGTCAGCACTGATGCTGAGATACTGGAGTTCCTTAGACAGAGTGTTTCACCATTCTTCCATGCATCGTGTACGTGCAAGATGGGCAAAGCAAATGACAGTATGGCTGTTGTAGATGCAGAGGCCAAGGTAATAGGTGTAAGTGGTCTGAGGGTTATTGATGCTAGTGCGTTTGCATTGCTTCCTCCTGGTCAGCCTCAGGCCACAATCTACATGATGGCGGAGATGATTGCGGATATGATTTTGGAGGATGTTGCTGAGCGAAACACATTGACACAGAGCTCGCACGCGAAGACACGGATGGTCGATTTGGTTTGAAGGTTCAGGGGATACGACTGAGAAGGACTCCTGCAAATAGGCTGTTCGATACTCGTGAGATGTCATTATACTTTTCTGTAAACTCATGATCTTTGCAAGCGGTCATAGTCTGTTACGGGTGACTCCTGCGTGTTTAATAGCTTGCTCATGGCCACCCTGCTGGATCTGAACCTAGTGGCTTTGGCATGGTATCCCAGCCGACCTCGCAGCCACTGATCTTGGCACTGTGTTTCACTGCGACCATGCGACCAAAGTCGGTCTCTCTGCTCTCCAGATAATCGCTAGGTATATCGGTCTGTTGCTTGTAGTCTCTACATTGGAAACCGCTTGAGCCGGAATATTGTCCAAGACTGCGTAAATACTTCATCGTGCCGGCCAGAGAAACGTCTACCTGCCAGGCACCACCTTGGATAGTGCGGTGGTATAGTGCTGCGAGAACTCCGGTTGCAAGGAGATAGCCACTTGCATGGTCGAGAGCTTGACATGGCAATGCACGAGCCGCTTCACCATGGCCAGCATGTTGAGCTTCTGAGATATTCATCCCTGAGCATGTCTGAACCAATGAGTCAAACCCACGCTGACTGGCCCAAGGTCCGCTGGATCCGAAAGCCGACATGTTACCCACCACGATATTAGGATTGACCTTGGCCAATTCGTTTGCTGAAAGACCATACTGAGCGAGACTCCCTGGTCGAAATCCTTGGATGAAAATGTCGCAATCTTTGATTAGGTCCAAGAGTTTGGCTTTATGGACTGCGTCGTGTATATCTAGCTGGACTGTACGTTTCCCACGTCCAAATTCGCGGTCAATATTGGGTAGGTCCGGCAGATTTGGAGATGTAATCCAGATTACCTCTGCGCCATGAGCGGCAAGCGTCTTGCCGCAAAGAGGAGCTGCTATCACACGACTCATTTCCAGGACCCGTAGGCCTTGGAGACATTTGGTCGCGCCTCGGAGTATCCGGTCTGGAAAGCCTCGAGTGCCATCGACAGATATGGGATGGACTTTGACTGGACATTCTGGCACTGCTCTCGCTTGCGGCAAAGAATCCCACTCGCTGTAGGAGCGCAAGGCATAGGCTGCGAGCTTACCCCTGATAGTCGCCGCGTCCTCAAGTTCCAGGCTTCGCCATTGCGCAATCTTATGGGCAAGATGGTGTCGAGTTGATCCGAGAGGAAGTCCGACCAAGTCTAGTATACCTTTTGAGTGATTCGCAAACGAGTCGTGGACACGAATGTATCCATCAGCAGTGCGATGGAGACCTCCTATCGCGTTTTCTGGTGCAGCAGGCGGATGCCCATCAATAGTATAGAACCTCTCAGACTTGAACTCAACAACGGCATGTTGAAGAGGAACTTTCACTTGGGGCACTTCGACCTCATTGCGCAATGCATAGATCTGAGCAGCGGCAAGAGCAGACAAGGCAATGGAGGCTTGCGCTAGAACTCCAATGCGAAATGACGAGGGCAACGCTGGTTCACTGTCACTCTCGAGCCGGATGCTCGACAGCGCGCCAGAACGAAGATTCAGACCGGCCCATAGCTCCTCAACGACATTGCGTGCATCATATGAGGTGCGGTCCGTTGTCACGAGGCCGTCTGCCGAGACGTCTGTACAGCCACCCTCCGTGCCAGGCTCCATGTTCGTGCGTTATGGCGTGAGGAGAAACAAGGAATACAGCGATCTCGGTGGCAGTGATGGTCGGCAAGTCTTGGATCCGAAGAATTTCATTGCCGGCACATCGCTTCATCTTCAACCGAGAGTGGTGTGCGGGGAACAAAGTGTAGAGCGGAGAGGAGAGGAGAGTGGGGTTGGGAGGTGGAGCGGCCATTGCCGAATTGGGATGAAGCCGAAATCTTGATCGACATGCCAAGCTTGGAGTTTCCACGCTTCCACCCTTCATTTTTTTTCCTTCTCTGCTCACATCTCTCTACACACGGGTACGATATGCATACAGCTTGCTCATGACTGGCTGTGAAACATAAAGGTCTCTGGTCCAGTACCGTCGCAGCAATTTTCACGAGCCTGATACGCCCAAGGTACTTCTCCAGAGTTGAGCTTGTGGTTTGGCGTCCGTCGTCGGAAGCGCTCCACCTACGACAGCCCCCATTCAAGCCATCTCTTGAACGACGTCCACGCTGCATACACCAACGGTCAGTGCTCCACATGGCTCGCTTCGTTGTCCCAGTTTCGTAGCCAAGATCGAGCGAATGTCTTGAGCGCACTGTTCTTGCAAGGATCCACATGCTACATAACCCCGCAATGGAGGCCCGTGGGGAATCAAAACCCTCATCATCACCTGCAGACTGGGACCGTGCCATCTTGATGCCCTGATGTCTTCCGAAGCTCGGCACGGATAGCAGGGCCAAACTGCCGTTCCTATACATCTTTTCGGCCGACTATGTCTGGCTTTTCTGACTCGTTGACGACTAACCATGTCAAATAGTGCTTAGGTTCAAGCCTCCAAAGTATCTTGTCATGGTAAGCACCTCGCCGCTCAGCCTCTGACATGCCCTAGTCATGGCTCAAAGAGATGGAGATCATGAGTATAAGTAGACCTGCTGGGAACCCAATGAGTTTGTCTGTGAGACTATCAGGATCTAGTTCGAGATGTACACTCTCAAGTCCGGTGTTGCGGCTCTCGTCCTTCTTGGACAGGGTGTTGTTGCTCAAAATTACCAAAACTCCTCTTCTTCATCATGGGACCACTCTCTTTACACCAGCAGCCCGGGTGTCTTCCCTAGCCGTATGTGATTCGAATTGATCTCTGATCGCTGTGCTGATTGACGCAGCAAACACAACTGGTATTGGATGGGAAGAGGCTCTCCAAAAGGCCAAGCAATGGGTTTCGCAACTGACTCTGGAGGAGAAAGTCGGTGTGCTCACTGGAGAGCCAAAAGGCCCTTGCATTGGTATGTTCGATGCCCATCACCAATATCACTATACTCACGGGACACAGGTAACATCGCCGCTATTCCCCGCGTTGGGTTCCCTGGTCTCTGTTTACAAGATGGTCCTTTGGCCATCAGACAAGCAACCTTCGCCTCTGTTTTCCCGGCGGGTATCGCAGCTGCTTCGTCATGGGACCGTGATTTGATTCGTCAAAGAGGCGAATTTATGGGAGCGGAGTTCAGAGACAAGGGCTCGCATGTGGCTTTGGGCCCTGTGGTAAGAAATTTCACACTATACTACGATAATAGTCGAAGCTGTGCTGATTAAATACAGGCTGGACCACTTGGAAGATCAGCCGACGCTGGTCGTGGTTGGGAGGGATTCTCCCCAGATCCATACCTTACCGGTGTGGCCATGGAAGAGACTATTGAAGCTATTCAGGAGGCTGGTGTTCAAGCTTGCGCGAAGCATTTCATCGGTAACGAGCAGGAGACTCCGCCTACCAACAATACCATTGAAGCCGTCTCCGCAAACATTGATGACAGAACCATGCACGAGCTTTACCTGTGGCCATTTGCCAATGCTGTCAAGGCTGGTGTATCGTCTATGATGGTGAGTCAAGAATTCACGGCGAGCACTCAATGCGATACTAATAGTGAAAAAGTGCTCTTACAACAGACTGAACGGATCTTACGCTTGCCAAAACAGCAAGGCCATCAACGGTCTTCTCAAGGAAGAGCTCGGCTTCCAGGGTTATGTTATGAGCGATTGGGGTGTAAGTATATTTCCGTGTGTATTTTGAATAGTGTGCTGACTGCTCCAGGCCACACACGGAGGTGTCGCCAATGCCGAAGCTGGTATGGATATGGACATGCCTGGTACCATCACTTTCTTCCAAGCTGGACCATCTTACTGGGGACAGAACCTTACTAATGCTGTCAACAATGGCACCGTTCCTGAGTCGAGAATTGACGATGCCGCCCACAGAATCATGACACCTTACTTCTATCTGGGACAGGACCAGGACTACCCTTTGATCGATCCCAGCAGCGGTGACATCAACATTCTTGGCATCAAGCCTTACCTCGACACCTTCCAGTATGGGGAGGCAAACGTTGATGTCCGCAGTAACCACGCAGATCTTATCAGAAAACTCGGATCCGCGGGTACCATTCTGCTGAAGAACACAAACGGCGCCTTGCCTCTCAACAAGCCCAAGAACATTGCAGTGTTCGGTAACGATGCTAGCGACCCAGAGAACGGCCTCTACTCGTTGTCTTTGGTGGGCAATGGTGATTATGAATATGGGCATCTTCCAGTTGGTTCGTGATTCCAAGCACACAAATATATTATTGTCTGTTAACAAGTTTCTAGGTGGCGGATCAGGTACTGGTCGCTTGACTTATTTGTCGACCCCCTTGGATGCCCTGAAAGCTCGCGCCAAGCAGGACGGCACTCTTTTGCAGTGGAACATGAACAACACCGCCTTGACCGACCCTACCCCAGGAGCTGCATTCGGCGCGATCTTCCCCCTCCCTGACACTTGTATTGTTCTCATCAAGACATGGGCTGCAGAAGGCACCGACAAGGTGAATCTGCTTCCTGACTGGAACGGAAACGAAGTGGTCAATGCAGTCGCCAACTACTGCAACAACACCATAGTGGTGACTCACACCTCGGGCCCAATTGTCATGCCCTGGGCTGATCACCCCAACGTTACCGCTATTCTCGCGGCGCATTTCCCTGGAGAACAATCAGGTAATAGCTTAGTTGATGTTTTGTACGGCGACTACAATCCCAGTGGAAGACTTCCCTACACTATTGCCTACAACGAGTCTGACTACGCTTTCGCTCGCGTTGTCAACTCGACCGAGTTGAAGCTCACCGAGGACCCCAACGCTTGGCAAGCAGACTTTGAGGAAGGTCTGTTGATTGACTACCGTCACTACGACTACTACAATCTCTCTGTGCAGTACGAGTTCGGGTATGGTCTTTCCTACACCAACTTCTCCATGTCTGAAGTCAAGGTCGAGCGTCTCGCTCCCCAGAACCTGACTGCTCGGCCCGCATCTGCCAGCACCATGCCTGGTGGCAACCCCACTCTCTACGACACCATCTACGAGATTACCGTCAAGGTCAAGAACACTGGCTCCGTCGCTGGTGATGCTATACCTCAACTCTACCTTTCTCAGCCCGTCGATGCCTCCTTTGGCCGCACTCCCGTCCAGGTCCTTAGAGGTTTCGACAAGGTCGCTCTCGGTGCTGGACAGACGAGGACTGTCACCTTCCCTCTGATGAGAAGAGATTTGAGTTTCTGGGATGCTGTGCAGCAGCAGTGGATCATTCCTTCTGGTCAATTTGGTGTTAGAGCCGGGTTCAGCAGCAGGGATATTCAAGTGACTTCTGGTTTCCGCGTTTTGTAAAAACACATTTATCAAAAGGACTGTAGTGCAGATGCCTTAAGCTAATGTGTATCTAAATGAACATATTCAAGCAGATTATACGTCTTGCAGACCAGATACACTTGGTACCACCGTAGGCATACATTCCTCGGTGGCGGTCGCCGACTTCGCGTGTAGCATTCCTCGGCCTCGCCGACAACGCGGGTGTGCGTGTCGCATTCCCGATCAGCGGGCCGAAGATGCCGAAAACAACACGATTATGAGGCTCAAAACCTAACGACATATAAAACAAGTTCCCCAGCATTCTCAGTCCTGTCTTCGCTTCCAACCGTCCTGCTGTTCGAGCTCGGAAATTTTCATGCCAATATTTGAGGTTCCCCCAACATTTCAAAGCTTTCTACGGGCTGTTATGACACATCAATACGAGCACAGCTACAAATCCATCACCGCTAAGCAGCTTTGTTGATCGAATGGTGAGTGCATGGTAAGTTTCCTCGCCGGCTCCAGATATACAACAGGTAATTCCATGGAAAAAGTATCAGATACATGGACAGATCGCAATACATTGATCTACTGATTGTTACCCTGCGTACCAGCAAACTCATTCCGATCTCTTGGCCATCGACTTCGGTCATATCCCTCTGCAACGTCAATTTGCAAAATTGGCATGCGCTTCATGAAGTTCTTCCTTGAGGAATGCCAGATATCACGTCGGCAGATACCAAAGCTCTGCAGTGAGAAGACTATCTATGACAGCATACTACAAGCCAGTCCACGTTTGATGGTTGAGATCAGTGTGTCATACACCAAACGAAAAACTACAGAGCACAGACAGACCCTATGCACAGGATGGTGTTGCACAGCAGCGTTGCGTCGAGAGTCACGCCATCTTGGCAAAGTGCTTGTCCGAGAGGGTCCCAAGGAATCGGAACAATACTCACCAGCGAAGCGGAATCACAAAAGAGACCAACCCTTGCTCAAAACAACATAACCAAATATGGCGGCCCTGGAATGAATGTGTTCTTCTCCGGTGTCAGGATGATGAGAATTTAACTTCTAGACTCCATCCTCCACTCTCTTGTATCGCATCGTATGATCCTTGTTTTTTTTTTTTGAGCAATGCGATTGCACGTATCATCCCTGTTGGGATATTCCTATCTTTTCTGCAAGAGTCTTGCACAGTCTTCTTCGCCTGTTGAATCGCATGCCCTGAATAATGAATCCAGCACTTGCAGCCGCAGGACATCAGTCTGGGCGGTATATACCTCAGGGTCATCAACTTATTTTGTCCAAGATGGGAACAGGACGGAACAAGTGTCGACGTCTTGTCCCACAGAAACATCCGTATGTGGCGTCTCGACAGTTTGGCAGACTGACTATGTTTCTACTGTTTATAGCTCTCGCACCTCGACGATTTATGTCTCAAACGTGTTCACAATGGCTTTCGAGAGCAATGGACAGGTACAAGCAACATCGGCTGGATGCCCGATGCCAAGCACGATAACAATTACAGAACCGGCATCATCGATCGCGTCGTCCGTTCCTTCTGGTAGCACAACGTCCATCCAACTTGATGGAATAAATGGAGGAAATAGAAGTGCAGTAACTGTCACATCGTTCCTGCCGAATTCTGCCTGTCAGCCGAATTCTACAGGCATTCCAGCAACGGATCAACTCGCCACCTATAGTACCATCGCGACACTTTCTGCGACTGTGACTTCCGAAGTCTCCGGGTCTTTTACGACATCTCTGATCTACGGAACTGCTTTTTGCCCAACAGTCAATGCTTCTTTTGCATCAACCTCCTCTGTGACGGTCAATACGCTATCAATTGTATACTCGGTCTCTACTCAATACATCAGTGCGACATGCCAAGCTGGAAGTCTGCCTGTCATCAGCAGTTCATCCCGATTCTTTGGATCTTCTGGATCCAACACTTCATCAACATCGTCTTCGGCTATCATCTTACCAAGTCTCATCCGAGATAACTTTACGACTACGATATACACTCAGGACACAACCTGCAACTTGATCTCCGCAAGCCCGGTCACAGCATGGAATAACATCACCACTACAGTATATACATACAACACGTCTGTTCCATACGGCTTCGAAGGTACCATCTCGGGTAAACGCTACACTACGATTTATGAGCCTGATGTCACCGTCACATTATCTGGATCGACCGTCACAGCCTGTGCATACGACGATTTTGGAGATGACGATAATGGCCAAGCAAGCTTGACCACCTCTACCCTCTTGGCGACGACTACGCCAGCACCGACTGTCGTAGCGAACCTCGGATTCGAGGATGGGACTCAAAATCCATTGAACAGCACAAGATCTGATCCAAGCATTGTTGCTCAGATTGCCACCGTCAATGACAGTACTCCACTTACGGCATATTCGGGGCAGAGCTTCTTGTGAGTCCGTCTTGAGATCGGCACGAACTATGACTGACATGTGCAGATTCCTGACTTTCAGCAACGGCACGACACCTTCTGGCCAACTCCACCGTCGACAGAGCACTGATCAACCTCTGGTATATAACGCTACACAGTCTTTCTCCACAATAGCAGGCACCGAGTACTCTCTTTCCGCGGCGGCTATCATGGGTCAGAATGGAGACTCACCTCCTAGCTGTACGATCAACATATGTGCGACAAACAATGATTGCAGTGGGACCTCGCCGCTTACTACAAGCTATGTTCAGTATTCATACACTTACCTTGCTGATATTAGTGCAAATTACACTGTCGCCACCTTCAGCATCACTTGTCTTGGACCGGCATATGTAGGCTTGGACGAGATTTCGATCACTGCAATTCCATCGAGACAAGCTGATGATCCCGCACCCCCACCAGACAGTGCTGCTTCTCAAAACACAACTTCGTATGGGACAGCTTCCATCTCATCTGGCCAAAGCGTCCTCACTGTAACTAGGACTATTGCGAGAACTCGCACAGCCACTGCGACATACTCCACAATCTACTACTACACGGCGACGCAATATGTCACATCCACGGAGCCTCAAAGCAGTTATGTCACAAGCCAGCTGGTCCCTACCACTGTCGTCGAGACTGCCACTGCATATCAAAACTTGACGTTCACAAGCACGACCACAGTGACACAAACATCTATTACCAGCCAGATAAGCACTGCCTATGTTACTGAGACATCCCGAGAGATTCAAACCACGATTGGACCGCCCAGTACAGAGACATCTGTAGTTGTATATTCGACATTGATCTACGAAACTCTGGTCTCCACTGTTTACCCGAGCGCCAGCACAATCACGGCCGTCGAAACTCGCCTGACTACTATCTACTCCACGCTAGTAAAAACTTCATCGCAGTTCGTAACGCTGCGAGAAACCACAACAGTTTCGGGCAGTGTCATTACACAATATGTGACAAGTACTAGCCTTCTATCAACAACTGTAGTTCAGACCAGCATTTCCACTCTCCCGCCTACCACGTTGTACGTGACAGCAACGAGTCTGTTGCCATACAATGTCACGTATGTTTCGAGCTATTACACGACGCTCAATATCACCCGGACATTACCCCAAGCAACCGCCACCCAGACGACCATCTCTCGAGTGGTCTCTACTTCATTGGTGCCGGTGACTTATACCACTGAGATTCTGCGTACCTCAACATACACTAGCTTGATCCCTGGCCCGACGAGTATCATCTATTCGACCGTCGAGGTCGTCTATACATCGACTTCGGTCTTTGTGAGCACTCTTGTCAGGAATGAAACCCAGTATCAGACTGTATTCTCAGTCTTGCCTGCTTCGACGACCACTGCGCCAGGTCCAACTAGCTATTTGACATTGACGACCGAGATTCTTCGTACATCGACGTATACCAGCTTGATTCCCGGTCCAACAAGCGTGGTTTATTCGACCTACGAAGTCACTTATACCACAACTTCAACGTATCTCAGCACTTTAGTCAGGAATGAAACTCAATACCAAACCGTCTTCTCGAATCTACCTGCTTCAACTATCCTACGGACAACAACAGCTCCAGGCCCCACGAGCTACCAGACTGTGACACTGACATCAACTCTACCGGCCTCAACCGTGGTCACGACTCAGCTGACAATTTCGAGTGCCGCTGGAGTAACGACTACCTTCTACACGACATTTTTCGCAACGTTGCCCGCAAGTACATATACTTATGTCTCAATCCTGGTTAGTACCAAGAATCGCACCATCACAGCAACCAGTTTTGCTCCTCCAACGACCTTGCAAGGCCCAACTAGCTATCAGACGATTACCCTGACGACGACATTACCCGCCTCGACTTATTTGACCACGCAATATATCACGACGAGTGCTCCCGGAACGACGGCAATTTCCACGTATTCGACAACTTATTATGTTACTCTGCCGGCCAGTTCCTACACCTATACCACTGTCGTCGTGAGCACATCGATCTCATATGCTGCAACTCCACAGACTCCTCCCTCGCCGCCTGCCCAAACGCAGACGTTAACTCAAACACAAACTACCGTGTCGATATCGTACGCGGTGACTCCGGCAACACCAGCAACCCCCTCTCCGCAGTATATCACTATCACGACTACCCAACCGGCTTCAACGTTCTTAACAACGCAAACTGTGACCTCTAGTGCCCCCGGAACCACTGCAATCTCGACATACGTCAGTACCTATTATACCACTTTGCCGGCGAGTTCGTACACCTACACGACCATCCTTGTGAGCACACAATATGCTGCGACGCCGGCAACGCCAGCAACCCCCTCTCCGCAGTATATTACTATTACAACTACTCAACCGGCTTCAACGTTCTTGACGACGCAAACTGTGACCTCTAGTACCCCCGGAACCACTGCAATCTCGACATATGTCAGTACGTACTATACCACTTTGCCGGCGAGTTCGTACACCTATACGACCATCCTTGTGAGCACGCAATACGCTGCAACGCCAGCTACACCCGCCACTCCACCTGCTCAGACCTATACTCAATATGCTGCGACGCCAGCCACGCCGGCTACACCACCTGCTCAGACACAAACGCAGACCACCGTCTCAATCTCGTATGCTGCAACGCCAGCGACACCGCCTGCTCAGACCTATACTCAGTATGCCGCGACCCCAGCCACTCCGGCCACACCAGCAACTCCACCTGCCCAAACGCGAACGACTGTCTCGGTTTCATATGCCGCAACTCCAGCAACGCCGGCGACTCCACCAGCACAAACGCAAACATACACGCAATACGCTGCCACACCTGCAACTCCGGCGACTCCACCCCCTCAGACCCAAACGATATATTCGACAATCGTAGCAACATCTTACGCAGCAACACCCTCTCCACAAACCGTCTACTCAACAGTCACGACAACATCTTATCCACCAACTCCTCTGCCTCAAACTACGACAGTTTATCCAGCGACACCCAATCCTCAGACCACAGTCTTGTATTCCACCATCACTACTACAGCTTCTGCTCAAACAGTGTCATCAACCAGCACAGTCACTAGTACAGTCACTAGCACAGCCCCGGCAGTCCCTGTTCGATCGGATTATAGATGCGGACCCGGATTTGGCAATGCCCCTTGCGATCAGTACTCTTATGCTCCATGTTGCTCGTAAGAAGGACCACCTATTTGTCAAAAGAACGAGATTGCTGATGCAGACAGACAATATGGCTATTGCGGAAATTCCACTTCATATTGCGCCGTATCGCAGGGCTGTGTCAGTGGTTGCACAAGCGTAAGTGGTGCATGGATGGACAGCAGAGCTTATTCTAATGCTTATATACAAGTCTTAGTACCCTCCGACCAACATGCGCTTCGTCAACTATAACAGGACCACGGTGGTGGGGCCTTTTGCTGCTGGACAGGGAAGCGATGCCGTCCCAATATACAACATCCCAGTCCCTATCACCTTGTGCGGCATCACGACTACCAGAGTACAGATGAGTGTCAATGGAGTAAGCATCGGAAGTACGCCACGCAACATCATATGCTAATATGTCCTCCAGATATTCGCCGTCGCAGGTCTGAACGGCATAAACGGAAACGCATGGGACAATACCCATCTCCCCGTGACAAACAGTAAAGTCCTGATCGCGGGCGTCTTCGCCTACTGGGACGACCTTTATATCAACGGCGGAGGCAACTACACCCAGGGACTCTTCTACACGAACACCGAGAGCTCGACCCCAAACGCACGCACCATCAGTATCGAGTGGTATGCAAACAGATACGGGGACGCGACAAAAATCTACCGCTTCACATTGACGTTCTTCGAGAACCGGCCAAATACTTTTGTGTTGCAATACCTTATATCAGATGAGCAGGGTTCGGGAGCGACTATTGGTTTCCAATGCGATAACTGTGAGTATTGACTCTGAATTCTTCATAACGCTGTCGTGTCTATGCTGACTCCTATGACCAACAGCCGGAGCTCCGAATACCTACTATGAATACTCGTACAACACGCCATCTGTACCTGCTGGCATACAACTGGCGTTCAATAACGACACTGCTAGCCCTACGTTTGTGACTTCTCAGTTCACAACGAGTTACGTGCAGAGGATGGCTCAGAGGCTCAAGGCCGTTCGCTCTCTGGCTCGGGAGGTTCAGAATCTATGGCATGTCAAGAGGGCTTTGAGAAGTGAGAGCAAGACGCTAGAGATTGGGACTACGAATCGTGATCCGCGTGTCAAGATTGATGTGGCGGCGAATGGGTCCATGATCTGGAGGATAAATTCAGCGTAGCGAGATGCTGGGAACTCATATCTAAGGCAAAAACTATAGAAATTTGATGAAAGAGGTCCGTTACAATGCACAATCAGAAAGACATTGACATATTACGGACTTTTGACTTGTCATTTCGTTTCTTGTAGATAATAATTATGGCAGTCGTGAAACTGCGCCGTAAGGTTTCGTCATCTCATTTGATCTCTTCATGAGCACCTGCGGAAGCAGCACCACAAGAAATGAGCTAGTGACCCATAGATGGCACGCATCACATGCCGTGACAAACACCTGGCTTCGTGTCTCTTCTAGTAGATCTTCTGCTGGCCGTAGATGGTGCCGTTGCCAGTGAAGTTTCCAGTCTGGGTGGTAAAGTCACCGTCGTAGGCAAGAGAGTCGATGCGTCCGAGCAGCAGCTCAATGGAGCGGTAGGCAGCACCGGGGGCGTATCCGGGAAGCTCGTGGCCCGCAAGCTGGACTGAATAGAAAGTGAGACCTCTCTCGGAACCGTAGTATCCAACCTTGCCGGCTCCAGAAAGGGAACCGCCGTTGTACTCGGGGTGGTAAGGGACGTTGAACTCCTTGCCAGGGTATTCCTGGAGACCCTGCTTTCCGTTCCACGACATACCTTGGATGGCAAGCAAGGTTCCGTTGGTGGAGAGGAGCATGTCAAGGTTGCCGGAACCGATGATGGTGTTGTTGGTGTATTCAATGACGCGCTGGAGGGTACCGTCAAGAGCAGGGCCCTTGCTTGTATCGCTCAACGATTGGTTGTTGGTGGCACCGCCAAAGACGTTAATCTTGGTGCACTGCTGCCAGTTGGTGCCGACAGGAGCGTTGATGGCCTTTTGAACATCGGTACGGTTGAAGTAGACAACTTCGCCAGAAGGAATGTAATCACCAGTATTGACACCACCAAGAACAGACCACGGGTGAGGGCAGGTCTCGGTAATGTGATAGATGTTGAAACAAGGGTTGACTAGAAGAATGGCCTCATAAACAGTGTCGAACATATCACAAGCATATGTATCAGAGTTGTAGGGGTCGGGGAGGATAGGGAATGGTTCTTGGGGAGGAGGGAAAGTGAGGTACTTCTCCAAGTACGATGTGTAGTTGCACTGGTCGGCACGATCGTGGATCTGCTGCAAGAAGGTCTCGTTGAGGTAGATGAGATTCTCCCAGTAGTCGACATAAGGGACGATGACAGCCTGCTGCTGAGCCGTCTCGTCACCAATGATAGGATCGTTGATAGCAATACCCTTGAGATTGTAGTAGACACAGTCGGCGGCGTTGATGAAGGCGTCGGCAATGTAGGGCACGTAGAATCCAGCGTAAGATTCACCAGTCAAGTAGACCTTCCAGTTGTGGAGGTTGAAGGCGTCGACGAACTGCTTGTAGAAGCCGATGAATTCGAGACCGAGCTCAACCTCGTTTGTGATGTTGGGCACACCCTGCGAGAAGCCGACACCGACGGGTTGTTCGACCCAGAGCATGTTGGTCAAGTTCGTCCAAGCATAAGCGTTCTGAACGGGCTCAAGCGTTCCTGCCTCCCATGTGAATGGACCGTTCTCTGTCAAAAGACCGCTGAGCGAACTGCAGCCAGGGCCACCGTTGAACCAGATGGCAATCTCTTCGGTAGCGTTGGGGTTTGTCGAAGGGAAGAACCAGAAGAAGAGCTCGCGGGTCTCATTTGCGGCGCCACTGATGGGCAGAAGGCCAGCGTACGACTCGCCAACGTCAAACTTGACATCGGGAATGGCTGATCCATTGACCCAGAACTCTGCAAGTGCGTTAGTCGCTGTTCGACGAGACTTCGGTTGTGCGAGGGAGGGACGTACTCTCGGTCACGTTGTTGAGGTAGGGCGAAGCTCTCTTCTGGAGTCTTGGGTGCTCAAAAGGCTTGCCAATCTCTCTCTTCTCAATAATGGGAGCCTTTGCTCTCAATTGCTCGGCGCGTTCGAAAACATTGCGGCCAGGCGATGAGGCACTGACTGAGGCAGCCAGCCCAAGGGCGGCGCCAATCTGGAGTAGCGAAAAGCGCATGGTAAGAATGCTGGAAACAATACTCCAAGAAAGTTGGATGCTCAAAGAAAGTCCAAGTTCGCGTGGGAGTCGCAGAGTTTATAGCACGCTCGACTGCTCCTTCCCTTGCTCGCGTGCCACGCAGCAAATCGCGCAGTCGTCGCCTGTCAACAATCGCATACCTAGCTCTACAGTGATCTTGCCCTGCTTAGGCAGGTTAAGTTGAACATTCTCGTAAATAGAGATAAACGATGAAGTCATGGCCCATATCCTGGGGATAGATCCGGGGCTAATGGATAGCACCTGCCCAGGAAAGCTTAGAGGATGGGTCTAGTTGGACCTCAATTGCTTGATCTTGACAAGGTGAGGCCTGGCGGGCCGACATGTGCTGTATCACACCATTTTTCTGTGGCCACACGCGAAGACCAGCTCGAGCGACGCGACAGAGGGTTTTTGGTGTTGATAGGAACGACCGGACGTCTTGTCGCAAGCTTCGAGGGGAAGCACAACAGCACCCAGTTTGCCAAGCCCCCCAAAAGTGGGTCTCTGCAGCAGTGCATACTTCACCGACAAGAATCAAGAATTCGAAATGCACGCAGGAAGAACAAATCTGTTGTGCCCACTCAACTCCGTAGACTCGCATCTGGAGACAGCAGATGCAACATCTTATGTAAAATATCTTGGTAGGTCATGTTGACCTGCCTATTTCGCTCTATTTTTGTTTTTGTATCATATCGCGTGCATGCCCAGGACGGCACGCGAAGAATGTTGAGATCATGATCATCATAATAATCGTCCAGAATTCCATCCTTCACCGCGGGATTCTCAGCGCTGCCAGCGCTGCCAGCGACCATCACCAGTCGTCGTCCGCTACTTTTGTTCAGGAACACTTCGCCTAGTTCATTTGATGGCGCCGCGGCCCTCCATGCTCTGTACTCATGAACTGTGGGAACAGAGTCGTGAGCCTATGTTTTCCATCAGACCTGCATGGTCAAGCTTGTCCTCTCGTCCATCGAGCCAGCTGGTACAGTTGAAGCACCGCTTTGCCTGTTCATAGTTAGATGTTATGCCATCAACGAAGCAGATACAACCCTATCGGCCATACCTTCAAGCTAATCTTCTTGCGACAATACTGGCACTTTGTCTCATGCTTGATAATGGTCTCATCATCGCTGGCATAGATGTACAGTCTGACTATAGCATACAGCGCAAGGCCAATGCCCAAGAACTTGAACACCTTGTTCATGAAAGAACTGCGTCGCCAGAGTCAGCCCGCCGGCCCTTGACGTATTTCCCTGACTGCACGGCAAGGAAACGTGCAATCGGCAAAGATGTCGAATATAAACTTACCCATAGGCCATGACGACAGCCCCATCCTCGAGTGCTTGTTGAACAGTGTTGTACCCCAATGTAATGTTCTGTCCATGCCTTAGAGTCGCAAACCTCTCGTCCAGGTTCCGGCTCAAGAATGGTAACAACGAGATGGGAGGCAACAAGATATCGCTGACGAAACTGGAGACCACCGTACCAAATGCCGCAGCGAGGATAAGTCCGACCGCTACCTCGAGCACATTATCCCTGAGCGCGAAGTCGCAGAAATCGTTCCAGGTGCTGCTTAATGCTTTCCGGGAGGAGGCTGTGGTGGGGAGAAGGGGCGTAGTCGGATTCGCTGCCATTGTGTCTGGTTTTTTCGTCTTCTTGAGGAAATTCACGAACATGGTGGAAGATAATAAATAGAGGTGGGAAACATTGATGCGGCTGTGATGTTGGTTTTATAGAACACGAGAGTGAGTTGAGATAGTGTTTCGTCTCTCGGAGATTTGGCAAGGGAGTCGGTGTACGAGTAAGGCGACCTACCTTCTGACACACGCTATAACAAGGCACCGGTCTCGAACCTCAGTCGTGTTTCTCACCAGATATGTGGCATTTCTTGCCCTGCACAAGCATGGAGAGAAGTTGGAACGATTTCGACATCGATGTGTGCGAGGAAGACGAAAGATCGCACAGACCATCTGAGGTCCCCCTCTTCCGCGCTCCTGCCGCGACAGCATGTGCCTCGGCGACCTTGAAAAGCAATGCCTATCATGATCAATATTGAGGATTTCGTGGCGTCTACTCAACCCTTAGTGATAAGAGCGCGATCGCATGTCCAGGCAGCAGTTTAACACTTGCTTCGTTCCACCTCGCCCTCTGCCGACAGATCACGCTGTATACGATAAAAATTCGAACTACTGCTGACTTTTCCGGACACCATTTAAGCGCCGTGAACTCGCTTGCAACTGAGTAAGAACGTCTCTTGGATTGAACAATGGTGTCTCTCGAAAAGGCAGTGGAAACGGAGCTGCACTTTCCAGCGGCAAGGCCACTCACGTCCACTGGACCAGCCAAGTTTCGTCCACGATACGTGCTACTGATATCTGCGATAATTCTGTCGTCGCTGTATTGCTGGTCGAGAGGAATACAATTTCTCGTTCCCCTAACAAGTCAGCACGATGAAGCAAAGACTACTTCCACTGGTGTCTTTAACTGGGAGACTTTGAAACCGTCAACCTCGTTGCAATACTCAAGCTGTTACGAGAAATATCAATGCGCTCGCTTGGTCTTGCCGATGGACTATTGGAACGGTACAACAGATGCTACAGTAACTCTCGCTCTGATCAGAAAACCAGCCGCTGTGCCCGTCACGCATCCTAAATACGGCGGTGCTGTCATCCTGCAACCCGGTGGACCCGGAGCCCACGGTGTCCAGTTCGGGCTCAGAGTTGGTGAGCAATTTGGCAGTCTACTCGCAGCTCCCGAAGATGACGACGAAGGAAAGTACTTCGACCTCATCTCATTCGATCCAAGAGGAATCGGTCTTTCTACACCCAGAATCGCGTGTTTCCAGGGAAATCCGATTCTGGAACAAGTTTGGGGTATCCGTGATTGGGAGCTGGGATCTTTCAGTGCCTCGGATATTGCTTTTGGACGTCTGTGGGCAATGTCTAGAGCAAAAGGCGAAAGCTGTGCCATTGCTTCTGACGAGCCTGATATCAAGAGATATGTCACGACTGCCTATGTCGCACGCGATATTCTGGAGATCGTCGAGAAGCATGGCGAGTGGCGAGAGAAAGAGGCAAAACGATTATTGACGAATGACTACCATGGTACACTCGGAGTTGACAGATCGTCTCAGACCACTTATCGGCCAGGTCAAGAAAAACTTCTCTACTGGGGCTTCAGTTACGGGACGTACGTTGGATCCACGTTCGCCGCGATGTATCCTGACAGAGTTGGGCGTCTCGTGCTGGATGGCGTGGTTGATGTGATGGACAATCTGCAGATCACATGGTATACTGACTTGGTCGACACTGAAAAGACCATGGACTCCTTCTACCACTACTGCGCCAAGCCAGGATACCCTGCTTGCGCTCTGGCGACCCCGGGTGGCAGCACTAATGCAACGCATGTCAAGCAGAGAACCCTCGCCGTAATCGAGAAACTCCGCTTCGATCCCGTGGTGGTGATAGGCCAGAATCCGGAAGTCATCACCTCGAACGACCTACGCATGCTCATCTTCTCAAGTCTCTACAAGCCTGTAAAGATGTACCCAGCCCTTGCAAGCACGCTCGCAGAGCTCGCGAAGGGCAACGGGAGCAGTGCCGCACAGATGCTACGACCCTACCATTTGATGGAATGTCGAGCGGCCTCATCCGTCGAACAGGTTTTCGATCTCGACGCCCAGACAGTAATCACCTGCACCGACGGCGACGATCAGACAAACATGAGCCGCACCGACTTTGAAAGCTTCACCACACGGCTCATGGAGATCTCACCCACCATTGGCGATATCTGGGCAGCTGTGCGTATGCATTGTATACACTACCCCATGCGCGCGCAACACCGCTACGCCGGACCTTGGGAGACGTCTTCTGCGCAGCCAATCCTCTTCATTGGCAACACAGCAGATCCGGTGACTCCATTGATCAATGCCTTTAAAATGGCAGATCGTTTCAAAGATAGTGTCGTCTTGGTGCAGGATTCGCCGGGACATGCTTCGTTGGCTGCGTACAGCAAATGTACTACGCAATATGTCAGGCAGTACTTCACGACAGGAAAACTGCCACAGCATAATACGACGTGTCAATCAGACGAGAAACCATTTGAGTTTGGAGAGAATGCACAGAGGACGGCTGCTCACACGCAACACATGGAGATTGCAGAAGCGTTCACAAAGTATGGGTTGGGTCTGCATTCTCAAGTGGATCATATAAGCTAAGACCAGGATACCGACGTCCATAGATGGATGTGGACAACGATCGACAAGTGATTATAGATATTGTGTAAAGATCACCCATTAAGCACGTACGGCCACAGTCAGCTGAAAACTGGGCATCCTGTCCGCTCTGCCATACATAAGCAGTTGAACGGCAGATTAGTACTACGGTGGGTGACCACGTGGGAATCCCTGCTGCTGTACGTTTTGCTCATCGCCTTGCCTTTCGTTTTTGCCGACGTTCCTGGATGAGCGAAATCCAGCCCTCCCGTGTGCTGTAGTATTTAGCGCGGGTGACTATAAATCTACACAATTCTGTTCAGGAAAAAGACATATTGACTGAGGATCTCTTTTGCTCTGCTTCGGCAAAAAGAGTGTGCCTTGTCATCGCGCATACGCAGCCCGGTGCTCTTCTGGATGGACTGGGGGAGTTACAACCTTTGACACATGGAAAATCATCTAGCTGTGGTGGTAAAGTTCTCGTATATTCGTTATCATATTTTGACTAGATCTCTTTCGATCGTCCTCGCATCCGTTTCCATCTAGATTCCTTGGGCGCCTCGTCTGTCGAACCTCCTATGGCTGGAGTTCTGTTGAAGCTAGCCCCAAGATCTGATGGAGACATGTCGCCAATTGCTGGAGTCGTATTGAAGCTAGCACCCAGAGGTGCCAGAATCGTTGTACCTCCCCCTAGAGGCGGCTTCTTGCTCCAACTAGCTCCCAAAGACGGTTCACTGGGTGCAACTGTCAAAGCCGGTGTTTTGTTCCAACTGGCTTCGAGCGGGTTGGCTGCACCTCCAAGTGCTGGGGTCTTGTTCCAGCTGGCTTCCAGATCCAGGGGCGCATTGTTCGCTTCTCCCAGAGCTGGAGTTCTGTTCCAGCAAGATCCGGTAGGTATGGGACCTTGCATTTGTTTCGTGTCGACATGGACCAAGTTTACAGTTGCTTCTTCGTCTGTAATCTCAGTCCGGAACATGTCTGTGCCCATGAGTCGAGAGGTGAAGTGTTGTCCAATAACTTTTACCCGTCGTACTAGTGGCCGCAAACATGCTAGTGAGACGGCGGTGATACCCAGTCCCACTTCGATGACGGTAAGGTTGATCATGGGCGCAGAGACGGCGTAGTAGTTCGGACGGCGATTGGGGTCAAAGTATGCCGGGCGAAGTAGGTAGTCGCCGGTAGTAGCGGTTCGCGCGATGGCGGCTACAGAACCTCCACAAGCGAGCAGCATGAGACAAGACGAGGAGATCTTTGCCGCGCGACTGAGGTTGGAGCGGTATAGTGTTACGATTGGCAACAAAGCGAAGATCCAATCTGTTACTGCCGACAGAATACCATGGACATATAGCAACGCAGTGAAGGCTTGCAGCTTGACGCATTGGCCTGTCAAATGCTTGTGCATGAGGTGGGTAGGCAGACCGCATTGGAAGAGGGCGAGGAATATGCCGACCACGCAGGTGGAACAGTAGAAGAAACCGCAACCTAGAGCCAGCCATCGTTGCCATTCGATGACGAGGAACTTCCGGAAGAAGATTGTAAGTGAGAGCTTGAAGACCAGGCAGGTAGCTTGGAAGACGACTTCGCCACAAAGAAGGGTGGTTATGACACCCTCTCCAGTCTCGGGCGAGAAGACGGGGTTCGCGGCTTCCTCGTTGGCAAGGACAAAGGCGATGATGCAGAAAAGGATGAAGCCTATACAGGCGATGAGAATCGTCCAATCATCCTAACAAAGGGTTAAGGTTAGTCGAGGTCTAATCGAGCGCTGCTGTAATATTGCGGGTTGCATATATCAGGCAGGCAGCCCTAGGGTTCCTTGAACTCACTGCTTGGAGACCACCAGTCAGGAAGCGCGATCGCACCCAGATCCTCAAGATCACCGAAGCGGTCGCCAGTGAAAGGCATATTGCAGCGACGATAGTGATGGACTCGCTAGGCACACTCAGCGACAGCATACTGAGCGACGAAAGTTGCGGATGCTCGACGCTCTGCCAGCGAGGCCTCTAAAGAATGGAAGGAGCATGGACAACGACAAGTAGGAAGAAAAGTCCACGAGCCATCAAACAGAGTCATGTCCCGTCACTGTCTCAGCGTGTCTTGCAAAAGGAAGGTAGAAGATGGTGAAAGTTGGTAGCATGGACAGTGAAACGTTAGCAGGCGTTGCAGCCGTCAAAGGCTATTGCACTTTCGGCCAATGGACGACGGTGGATGTGACAAATGCCCGTTGGATCTGCCACATGGCGAAAGGCATTCTTAGATCTGTCGAGGAGACAGTTTGCTGTTGAACTGTTACACTTACTAGTGCCTTGCTCTTCCTTACCGTGCTGAAATGCTCGAGTAGCAGATATGTCGTTCAGGTCCAACTGCTCGTCAAGCATAGCAACGTCGCGATAATGAGGAGGCAGATCAGTCAGTGCTTCCGACGGTCCGGACGATCAGCCAGTCCGGCAAGTATTCTTACCAAAGCCCAACGAGTAAGTAGCCATAGACCGCCTGCCTTTTCGAATAAGAATCTGGCCGCGTGCTTGACACATCTCTTGCCTTTTACCCATAACGCTCTGCTGAGCTCTTACGCTAGACATGTTGGGCGACTTGTGCTCTTCTGCCAAAAGCTACAACGAGTCAGCGAGACGGACATTCTTTCCTAGTTTGACTGCTTCCGCACGTACGAGTAGCCCCTCACTGTTCTAGACATGTCCTGTCCAGCTGTGCTGTGCCAAGTGGCATCTATCCCTACCATGTGCCAATGCCCGCACCTGCGATACAGGCGTCAATTCTTGTAAAAAGGAACGCTCGGAGATGACAATCGTGGTTGTGTGAAGGGTATGAAGTTTCATCAAGGTTGTCGCTCTTCTCGGAATATGCAATCAATCTACGCAAGGCTGAAAATCTTCAACTGCCGTTCAACCGGTGCATAACAGTGGGGACAGTTCTTGCGCGACGTAATGCACGTCGTAAAACATGATACACAATATATCCTCTTACACTGTTGAGGGACTACTGGAATAAGGAAACACATGTGCAGAGACAGAGTACAGATTCATCACTGGCCAGAACTGGATAATCAACAGTATGGATAACATGACATGTATGCTCCAGTCTCTCAACTTTTGCAACTAACAAAAACGTAGCCTTTTTTTTGGCTGGGGTAATAGTACTGATGTTTCAACTCTTCTTTCGCAAACTCGTCTCGTTCTCTTCTTCTTGCAGCGGCTCACTGGGGCATGGGTGACCAAGCCTCGACCTAAGACGACTTGGTGGCACCGCTTCTCTGCTGGACCTCAGACTTGGCAGCCTTTGCACCAGAGGTGACAGCCTCGGCAGCCTGGTTCTTGGTGTCGACAGCAGCCTTCTTGGCCTGCTCAGCCTTGGCCTTGACCTGCTCCTTGCTGGGGGCAGCAGCGGCACCGCCGCCGAGAGCACCGAGAAGAAGGGCAATGATGGTGACAATGAGAACACCGAGACCGCCAGCAACCTCGGGAACGAACTGGATAGCCTGAATAGGGTCACGCTTGAAGATGGTGATGAACAGGTCGAGCTTCTCGCGGACGTAGAGAGCGGGGTCATCGGTGAACTTGAGGTCCATGGGAGACTTGGGGTCCTTCTTGGTCTCGTCCTCCTTGGGCTTGGAAGCCTCTTCCTCGGCCTTCTCAACAGCACTCTTGACCTCGAAGGTCTCCTTGGCGAGAGCGGCGGCGTCCTTCTCGGAGTGACCAATGTAGATGTTGTCGAAGAGGATGTCGTTCTGCATGGTCCAAAGCTCGAAACCGATCTGCGCAGAGATTAGCATCATGTCAGGAGAGTCGTTGTGCGGGTCAGACTTACGGCACCCATGGGCTCGAACTTGGAAGGAGTCTTCTCCTCGAAGTAGTCGGGGTTAGCGATCTTCTGGGGAGCCCAGACGCCCTTGTAGGCAGGGTTCTCGATCATGGGAGCGGACCACTTGCCCTTGTACTCGGGGTTTCTCTTCATGGGAGCCTTCCAGGGGCCACAGCCGGAAACTTCGTCACACTTGGGGTTCTGGACCATAGGAGGCATCCAGTCACCGTCCTCCTCGTCATCCCAGTCCTCGGGCTTCTCGGCCTCAGGGTCGGGGATCTGGAGAGGCTCGTTCTCGAGCCAGTCGGCGGGCTTCTCGGCCTCGGTGTCTTCAACCTCGAAGGGAGCGTCCTCGTCCCAGTCAGCGGGCTTCTTGGCCTCGGGGTCAGCAATCTGAGCCTCCTCAACCCAATCGGCGGGCTTCTTGTCTGAAGGGTCGTCGATCTCGGTGGGAGGGTTAACGGCGGGGGTGAAGTCCTCGAGGAGGGAGCCGGTCTTGAGAGAAGTGCCGTCGACCTTGAGCTCGAAGGTCTGGTCGGGGCGGACGATGAGGGTGTAGAGCGAGGTCTGCTTGCTGATGCGGGCCATGGGAGGGTTCTTGAGGTGCTTCTCCTCGTACTCGCCAGTCTTGGGGTTCTTGTGGCGGAAGATGAAGTGGACCTTGTTGGTGGAGCCGCACTTGTCGGGGCCGAACATGATGATGTAGGGCGAGGCGTTGGAGAACTCTTCGGCGTGGAGGGCGCTGTTATCCTGGAGGAGCTTCATGTAGGCGCCTCCACACTCGAGGCCGGCTGTTGCAAGTGTCAGATGGGCTGCGTGGTGCGCGAGGGTGCTGCAGACTTACCTTGGAACTTGGCCTCATACTGGACAACCAGAGTCTTGTCGGTGTTGTCAATGGCCTTGGGGAACTTGGCCGAAATGGCGTGGTGGGCGGCCTTGTCCTTGAGCACCAGGCCCTTGTCGCCGTGCATGCCGCGGAGGACTGAGGGCTCCTCGACCTTCCAGGTACCAACGTAGGCCCATTCCTCCTCGGTGCCTTCCTTCTTGGCCTCGGACTTCTGCCACCTGGACTCCCAGTCGTCGGTGAACTGCTCGAGGAAGGGAGCCTTGAGGGTAGTGGGGGTGAAGGTGGGCTTGCTGACGGCCGACGAAGTCACAGACTCAACGACCGAAGCAACCGACGATGAGGCCTCGACGGCCGAATCCTCAAGGTCCTCGAGCACATCGGCGCGAGAGACGGCGGCGCAGAGGCCGACGGCAAGGTAGTTTTGGAACTTCATCTTGAATCAAAGTCAAGTCAAGCAAAGAAAGACGAAGGGGAGCAATCGTGTGAAGACAAACTGTCCTTAAAGCAAGCAGGAAGCACCACCACTCGTATCGCCGAGCACAAGGACACGTTTGAACCAACCACCACGCTACGCCCGAAGGGGTAGCCAAGCTTCGCCTGCCCCGCCCCGGCCGCACGTCTCCACCGAACTCTCGAGAAGACCTTCAATCTAATTCTACCGCTGACCTCCGCTGACTGCTGTTGTTCTTGTGAGAATGCGACACGTGTCTTGATTGATGGTAGTTGAAAGTTATGCTACGACGACGGACTTAGAGAAACAAGTGAACTTGCGGACAACAACAGGGGAATCAACGCGGCTTGCTCCTTCTCCATGCGTTCTGGCGCGACTGGCGATCATCATCCATCAAAGTGAACTTAGTCATCCATATTACTTCCGAGGATAGTCGCCAACTCGAGTACTGCGCCTCGGTCTGAACACAGTTTGTCCTTCACACTAGAACATGTTCTTCCTCCACTCGGCACGCTCTTCGCTCGTGATATGAGGTCTGCAGCTAGAATAGTCGTTTGGCCCATGCTCGGAATAGTAAGTAGGGATGCCGCTCGGTATCTGTATCGTCAACTTGGGTCTGCGCGACAGCTCTGCAGCAGTGCTCTTGATCTCAGTCTGTCTTTTCTCGCATGTATCTTCTGGCTCCTCGGCTGCCTTGACAAGATCTTCAGCATACTCGAATTGAGGCTTCGAACCATATACGGCCATGATTGTTGTATCGACAGAGACTCTCTTCTCACCATTGTTCAAGTCCAGTGTACACCAATCGCTGTTTGCAACATGATCGACCCACATCTCCGAGCGCTCGACACTCCAAAACCAGTAACTAGCATTCCACTCCGGCGATGATGGACTCAGAGGTGGCAAAGGCTTTGCATTCTCCTCGTCTTCGTCATAGTCCTGCTCGCGTGAGTAGTAAGATCCATCCGAGTTTCTGTACAGTTTCTCGTATACGCGGTGAGCGGTATCAAAGGCGTTTTCGCGTGCTAGCCACCATTCCGTCGGTGTTGGGGGCGCTTCTTGTTCGTGTGTCGGTGAGTGGGTGATGCTATTTGATGTGCAAGAGTCTGCTTTGCTGTGTTGTCTGCTTTTGAACAAGGCCTTCATTCTGGATGTTGTTGAATTGTGATTCTTAGCTTTCAGAAGGTTCATGATGGACGGACATCTTTATGTATTGCTATAACCATACTCATTGGTGTCTAGCATACGGCTATTCTGCTTCTGATACATTGTTGGCGTTTTCAGCAAAACTGAGACTATCTCAAGGAGAGACAATCCTTATCACAAGGTCTGAGACAAGACAAGTCAACACAGTATCGAGCTCAAAGTGTTTTCACAAAACACTTCACCTATTCGACATCCATGTCCAGGACGATATGATCAAATCGTCTGGGAATGTCTATGCTAGTCTCCAAGGCCTCGGGTGAATGATGTGCCGAACCAATCTGGTTGTCGCTGGAGACACCCTGTTAGATAAATATTTTTTCTCTTCTCCTTCAACCATGGCAGTAAAATGTGTCCATTGTAGCATCAGTGCTTTATTTGCATGATAATAGCGAGGACCGCTTAGAAGTATGGACGAGTGAATTGTTGACGAGAAGTTATGCGGCTACCGGTATTGAGATGGACATGGCCAGCATGATTCAGGAAGCTTGCTTCAGACACACGATCCTTTCTTTGAACGATTGGCTGAAAGGATCTGATCGGCTCTTACAGTTATTCGCCCTCTTGACCTTCTGTTCCCATTCATGCAAAACACATGTACAAAGAGCCTCGTGAAAAAATACACATCAATATTTTTGCCTAACACCTCCTCTCAGCCCCTCCTTCCACAAACAACAGATACTATGCTCCTCACACCATTTTTGCACCATCCATGGTTGCAACTCTTCTTGCACTATCTCTGTAGTTGCCCCTACAGCCTCAACGTCATCAACTTTTTTCTTTCCCTTCCCTTTGACTATCTTTGGCACCGAGATCTCAATCCGGACGCCCTGGCTGTTGAGCCATAGAGTCAAATCTTCAAGTACAATAGGGTCGTAGAGGAGCATCTTCTCATGCCAGGTAGGTGATTTGTGATCTCGGCTGGGTGGCGTGGAGCGTACGGTTCTCGTGATCGTGGGGAACAACGTCGTGGCAATCGTGGTCCATTCCGCTAGAATCTGTTTGGCGGTACTTCGAGCGATTGAAGCTGCAATAGCTGGCAGCGGTGGTGGAGGCGATTTGTCAAAGTCCAATGTCGCTTTCGGTGGTGAGGTCGGGAGACGTCGTGGCGGAGAAGGTGCGTGAGATGGAACATCTATATCCGAGATGGCATCGATGTCGAGGTAGTCGGACGATGGCTCTGCGATCGCGGCTCGCTGCGAAGTGACAGGAAGAGAAGGTAGTTTACAGAGTTGCGATGATATAGGTAGACCATCAGGACTGATAGACTTCCGGGGTCGACCTCTTGGTCGCCTTGGTGATGCAGGATTGGGAATAGGTCCGAATTTAGGAGGCCTTCCCCTTGGCTTGGAAGACGAGATCAGGGTGGGGCTAGGTGGTACATCGTGCAACCTCTCCTGCGAAAGTCGAAAAGAGATTCGAGTTGTGCTGGAAGCAAGATACTTTTTCCTAGCATCTTCTCGTGCCGATAGAGCGTGCGAACCTTCCACCGTCCGTCTGATGACGACTGGTGAAATTTGTGCTGCATTGCCCGTGGCCTTTGGCGATGCTGGCCTCTCCGGAGAATTCACATAGACCACTCGTGGTCTGGAGTTCATTTTTCTTGGAGAGATGTTGTACTTTTCACTTTCAGGACCCACAGTCCGCCTCGTGATATTGGTATTAGGGTCGCGAGCACCAAGAGCGCGACGATGTACGACTTCCGTTTCAGGCGTAGTGTCAAGAGAAAAGACCTCGTGGGGCTTGTAGGCCACACTCGTCGCCCCTCCGATCTTTAGATCGGCATGTGATACATTTGACGGGGCAGATCTCTCGGGGACCCGAGTGGTCGAGGATGCATTACCACATACTTGGTCAACATCCACATACCCGGACTCCGGCGACTCGAGCTCCTTAGGGGCCGACGACGATATCGTCAAGACTTCAATATGTGGTTCTGGGACATGAGAAGAGGGGGCAGATGTCGTAAGCTCGAGAGGATATTGTGGTTGCGGCATATCATCGCTTACTTCGACCTCACGATCGCGACTTTCATCAGATGCAAAGGTTGAGTCTTCAAAATCTCGCGCAGCAGACATCCACAGAGCTCTGTCAGCTTGTCCAACAGAAAGACTGGTTCCATGCGGGGCAGATGGTACATGAGCATAACTTGTGGCACGTGAAATGTCCCAGTGCTGCGAAGAGATCATGTCCTCAGATTCCTTCAAAGCCTGCTGTAGATCGCGAAGCTCGGTAGGAGATTCTGCCGCAGCTAGCTGACTTGAGCTTCCGAACAGCCATTGTTGTCTTTTGGCATTCTCACGAGCAGCTTCTGGAGAGTCCAACTTGATGTGAACCTCAGGCACTGTGATATGTACCTTCTTCGTGGCTCTTTTGCGTTTTGGTGCGGGCTTGTCCTCAAGAGCGCGTCCCTTTGTGGACTCTGTCGGCTTGACAATATCGGCTTCGTGAATAGGAAGAGCAGCGTTCTCGCATTGTGGTTGTGGAAAGAAGTCCGAGATCAACTTGGTCTGATCACCTTCGCTGATGGTCGGGTGCGGGAGATAGGCCGCGGTAGCAAGAGCAGTAATAGTAAGCGGTTTCTTCTTGGGCGCTTTCGGCTTCTTAGGCGGCCTGGGCTTTGGTTCCTTTGGCTCTTTCGGCTCTGCAGCTTTTCTCTTTCGCTTCTTCGGTTCTTCAGGCGCGGCCACATCGATAGGATCCAAGCGTTTTCGCTTGGTGGTGGGTCCGTCGCTAGGGGTTCGGGATAGAGATGGAGGAGGTTTAGCGCTGTTCTCTTGATAGCCAAAGTCGCCCATCAGCCTGGTGAAACTCAATGCTGCTGAGGCATCGCCAATATGATCGTCGTCCGCAGGGTCATGGGTAGCAGCTTCAGGGTCGGGCGAGGTGTCGCTACTCCGCTGGAAGGACGGAGGGAGCGCCGATTCTGTCGGCGGAGTCCAGTCTCGTCTGCGTTTTGGAGCCGGGTCGAGATCAAGATCAAGTGCCTCTATCGTAGCTTCGACCTGAGCAACGGGCTGCAAATCAGAGTCCAATGCTTCCGTAGTGTCGACAGCAGGAGCTTCAAGGGCGGCTGGCGGACCATTGTCAATTGACTTGGGTTTGGTCGCGGCCTTTGTCTTGCGAGGCCTGGGTGGCGGCTTGGGCTTTTCAGCAGTAACATCGTTGTCAAGAGTATCTGCGGACTCGATGGCCTTTTTCCTTCCTCGCTTTACTATAGGCCTTGTGACGTCGACGGGGTCTGTAGAGGCAGTCGCAACATCCCCATTGGCAACTGCCTTCTTTGGACGACCTCTCTTCTTTGCAGGGGCCGCATTGGTCGCCCCTTCCTGCTCATCTGTGGTTGCAGCCTGTTTCTGTCGCGCCTTAGATTTTGCAGGAGCTTTGTCTACGTCGCCCAGGTCAGGACAATCATCAGTGACTGTCGTCTTCTTCTGGATCCGTGGTTTGACAGGAGCATCATCTGTGTTGGTGGCCTTTTTCGGTCGTCCTCTCTTGCGGGTTTCGGGAGGGGCAATCACGTCTGGACTGCGACTGTGTCGCGATTCGAGGTCGACGAGGACGGACCTGGCTGTGACGAACCCTTGCGGACGTGACTCCCGCTGTAGAGACGACAAGGATGGTAGTGACGGCGAGCTCATCTTGGTCAGGTAGTCACGAGCGCAACAGAGGAACACTGGGGTGGTCGCAGGCCGCCGCAAGACGCCTGCTACATGTCTGATGAGGATAGCAATCTTCGCTTCGCTACTTGACGTGCAGCGCGTTCAAAACACCATTGTATACCATGTCGTGTTTGTGTAGAATGCCGTCGTTTCACAGTTGTCCGTATGCCTGGGCAGAAAGACTTAGCGTCTTCGTGGTACCGGCCGCGTCTCGACCCTGAATTGGAGTCCGCCTCTGCAATCGGCGAAGACTCCGCTTCCGGAGCGACCTCCAAGCTCCCTGCCTATGCGTTTTGGCAGGTACTGTACAAGTAGGTGCGCCACCGCTCACCGATCATCTGTTGTTGCCACCTTTTGACCCCACAGACGCCTAATATTGCCCTACAGTAGCCCGCCGATCTACCTTCCGGAAAGATAGCACTTTTTAAAAGCTCTTGTTCCTGCAAATCTTAGGAGGCAAATCATGATTCTTCACGCTTCCACTCCTTTAAAGTCTGTATTCTTTTTACTTTGATTTGCACCAACGCCCAAGAGCTGCGTCCCGGTTCCCGTTCCGCGACAGACCGTCCATCTTCTGTCTTTATATATCGTCCTTGTGCCGTCGATTTTTTCCTTCCCTATAAGCTTTTCGCTCACCTACTTTCCTACCGCTTTGCCGCGTAGCCAGTAAGGCATCTCTATCCTGTTCTGGCATGTTTATGAGCAGCCATGAATCAGGAAGAGCCGTCTGTCAATTCCTCTTCGGATTCCCATCATCCGAATGCAGCCCTTATCCAGATTGGTGACTCGGTTGGGGATTCGACTTCGAGTCCGTCACGATCAAGCGGGCCTTCCACTGCACCGCCGAAGAAGCGGGCGCCTTTAGCGAGTGTTGCTTGTCAGGACTGCAGACGACGGAAAACAAAGGTCTGCTTCTTATCCACCGGTATGGGCTTTTATTGACCCATCTTGCTAGTGCGATGGCAAAAAGCCTGCGTGCAGCAATTGTACAAAACGCAGCGTGGCGACGTGCACATATGACCTCGAGCCCAACCAGTCCCGCGTTGCTGCATACAAACAGAAGATTGAGCAACAAATCACCTCCATCAAGAAGCTGGAGGAGGAAATCGAGGTATTGAAAAAGTCACCTCTTCACACGGGGGGCACGACCCAGGCTCTATTGCCAGAGCCAATTCCCTCATCGTATACCAATCCATCGGGCGGAGTTCCAGTGCGACTCCTGCTGAATCCTGCTCCGGAGCCAGGTGGTACTTCTGGCTCTAGTTCGCCAAACAACCTTGGCCCATACCATCCAGTTTCACTCCCGACCTTACAAATGGTCGAGAGGGAAGCAGAGCTCTTGCGCTATCAACGCAACCTCGAGGTTGAGATGCGCAAACTTCAGGACGAAAATCGCACACTCAGGACCCTGGTCTCGTTACTCAACTCAATCGATGACCGGAGTATGGCGCAACAGATGGCCAAAGAGATTCACACCCATGGCGTATCGGACGACCTCCTATCCAGGGCCCAGCATTTGGTTGCCGCGCAAGTATGGAGACCTACGCTCCCAACCTTGCAAAACCAAGCTAAATCCCAACCTCAGCCACCACTCGGGCGTGTCGCGGAGAATCCGTGGTCGATGCCATAAAGCCCCCAATGATTGGATATCGAAGGAGTATTCCATTGACGGACCGCAGCTAGGTATGCCGATTAAAAGCCAAGAAAGGATTCGACCTCAATCGTGTATCCAAGACCCATCTTTTCGCGAAGCCTGACAGCTGTGAGCTGTTGCTCAGACTTTGTTTCTCTCAACGTGATTTTCTACGCCTGGTATGATTGCGGTGGGAAGAGCGGACACTCTGGAAGTTTGAGTGCCCCAACAAGCGATGGAGTTTATGGCGATGTGCTTGACAGGGTCTTGAACACTCACGGCAGCATCAACAGATATGCTTGGCGTAATCGATACCTGTCACAGGCTCACAGCAGAGACGAATCGCAGCAAAGTCCGGAGGATGCTTCACAGGCACGCCTGAGGAACTGCCAAGACCCATGACATCACCGAGTCGGCGAATCCAAGCTCAAGTTGGAAGGTCGTCGGTCACGCAAACGCCCTATCTGCTAGCAGAAGTGGAGTAGAAGAGAGGATGGCTGCCATGTATCAATGATCAGATTACTGCTTGGGTTTGTCACTCCCTCGCAACCTGCTTCTTCTCCTAGTCACGCATTGCTCTCATGATGAGGGAGATGAGAGAAGAGAAGACTGCTCGAAACATGTCCTCCAACAATGAGCAAACCCCACTCATCCAGGTCGTTGGTGTGCGACCCCATCGTGATCGATATGGAAACCATACTGTGAGTTTGTTTGCGAGTTTATGGTTCCGTTGAAGATGGATACATGCAAAGACGGGTTGCTAAAACAGCACAGCTTCGTCGTTTTTGCACCATAGCTCTGGTCGTCCTACCGCTTACCACGCTTGCACTCGCCCTTCTGTCCTCCGCCTTTGGTCAGAGCGACCTGTTCGGTGACGACAAGCTGGACAAAATCGTGCCATGGGACAGCCTGACCGGGCCCGTGAATCCGCCACACTCGCAGTGGCCTGCCGGAGATGGCCTGAGTTACTCGGACCTCAAAGACATTCTCTCTACCACACCCGACCCGGACAAGGCCAAAGAGTGGTCGCGTTATTACACGGCCGGCCCACATCTTGCTGGGCAGAACTTGAGTCAGGCAGTCTGGACTCGGGACAGATGGGAAGAGTTTGGAGTCAAGAGCGAGGTCGTGCCATATGAAGTCTACATCAACTATCCGCTGGACCACAGACTTGCTCTGTTGAGAGACGGGGAGGTTTCTTTTGAGGCCACTCTCGAGGAAGACGTTTTGAAGGAAGATCCCACAACCGGTCTGAAAGATCGCGTGCCTACCTTCCACGGCTACTCGGCCAGCGGAAACGTCACTGCGCAATACGTCTACTGCAACTTCGGTACCTATACCGACTTTGAGAATCTGGTTGCTGCAGGCATCGAGCTGAAAGGCAAGATTGCTCTTGTGCGATACGGTGGCATTTTCAGAGGTCTCAAAGTCAAGAGAGCGCAGGAGCTGGGCATGGTAGGAACAATCATCTACAGCGATCCTGGTGATGACGGCCTGGTCACCGAAGTCAATGGTTACAAGCCATACCCTGAAGGTCCTGCCCGAAACCCCAGCTCTGTGCAGAGAGGCAGTGTGCAATACCTAAGTCAGTTCCCCGGCGACCCCACTACTCCTGGATATGCCTCGAAGCCTGGTGTGCCTCGCAAAGCTGCAAATGCGTCCACACCCTCGATCCCTTCGTTGCCCATTTCATACGCCGAGGCTATTCCTCTACTCCAGGCTCTGAACGGTCACGGGCCAAATGCTTCATCCTTCCCTGCTCGTTGGCACAAGGGCGGTCTTGAACACAAAAATGTTTCTTACAACATCGGTCCTTCGCCACCGTCCGTGACCATCAATTTGATGAACCTGCAGAACTACACCATCACGCCCATCTGGAACACCATCGGTGTCATCAACGGATCTCTTTCAGACGAAGTCATTGTTCTCGGAAACCACAGGGATGCCTGGATAATTGGAGGTGCTGACCCCAATTCGGGATCTGCAGCTCTCAATGAGGTGATTCGCTCGTTCGGCGTTGCTCTGTCCAAGGGCTGGAAGCCGCAGAGAACCATTGTGTTTGCCAGCTGGGATGGTGAAGAATATGGTCTTGTGGGTTCGACTGAATGGGTTGAAGATTACCTGCCGTGGCTCAAGGGTTCTGCTGTTGCTTACCTCAACGTTGATGTCGGTACCCGTGGCACTAGATTCAACGCCAATGCTGCGCCTCTGCTTAACCAGGCCATCTACGAGGTGACCAAGTCCATCAAATCGCCAAATCAGACCATCGAAGGATCGACCGTGTATGACTTGTGGGACAAACATATCGGAACCATGGGATCTGGTTCCGACTTCACAGCCTTCCAGGACTTTGCTGGTATCCCCAGTGCTGACTTTGGCTTTGGAAAAACTGGACCATTGGACCCTATCTACCATTATCACAGCAACTTTGACAGCTATGCTTGGATGGTCAAGTATGGCGACCCGACCTTCCAGTACCACATCGCAGCGACCAAGGTTTGGTCTCTCCTTGCAGCGTCGCTGAGTGAGAAGGCTGTTATTCCTTTCAACGCGAGCGATTACGCTTCCAGTCTCGAGAAATATCTTGACAGCGTCAAGCACATGGCCAACTCGTCGGGCATGGCTTACAGGGACAAAGAGGAGGAAGATGTTTCCATGTTCGCTGACCTTGACCTGGCCATCGAGCACCTCCAGCGTGCAGCGCACAGCTTTGACGCGCGCGCGGCTGGTCTGGCTGTACAAGCGACTGCAGCAGAGTCGAAGCACAACCCTGCTGGCACCAGCAGACTCTTCGCCGAGATCCGAGCTGTCAACACACAGTACAAGATGCTCGAGCGTGCCTTCTTATTCCCAAAGGGACTCGACGGAAGAAGCTGGTTCAAGCATGTCGTGTTTGCACCTGGCAAGTGGACAGGATATGCTGGAGACACGTACCCAGGACTCGTTGAGGCAATTCAAGCAGGCGACAAAACGGCACTTTACAGATGGGCTGGTATCATCGAAGGTGTTGTGTGGAGAGCAGCTGGTGTGATCAGCTGAGAGACCAGTCCTCATGGATCAAGGTTGTGGCGGATAAGGAATGAATGGACGGTAGTCTAGACCGCTTGTACGGCATGAGTCTTTATGGATAGTTCGGAAGCAGGTCCCCAACATGAGGCTGTGTAGTAGAGTGCTGGCGCTCTGAGTTGGAGTGTCTCAGGGCGACATGATTGACGTCACTTGGCGATCGATTCACACGCTCTACGCGTGAACCCATGAATCGGCCGTTGCAACAAAGAAGCACTTCACACCTAATCTGAACAATGCCCGTCGCCATGTCATTGTATCGTCTCATTCGCTACTGCCTAGACTGTACTCGAGTACATGCGACACGCCGCCGCCCGAGCCTGTAACTTGAGACGCGTCCTCAGAACCATCACGCCCATACGAGCTACCTTTGGCCATCCGAGACCCTACACGATGCCGCCCAAGCGCAAAGCAACCTCCAGCACGCCCTCCGAAGCCCCTGCGCTCAAGAAGACGGCCTTTGACGCCTTGCAACCCTCGGTCAAATCAGACGTCAAGACCGAGCCAGAGACCAAGGTCAAATCCGAGTCAGCAGACTATCACGACCCCAATCGCGAGATATTGGAGGAAAAATATGGAGTCATACAACGCGAATTTTATCCTGCAGAAATGTCCAACGAACGATGCGCCGCCTACAACGCCAACCAGATCCCTCGTCCCATCGAGTTGCTCACTCAGGCTGTACAAAAGACGGCATTTGCGCGCAACAAGATCGACGTAGGTCAGGCTGTGGTACACTGGTTCAAGCGAGATTTGCGCACAACAGACAACCGTGCTCTACATCTGGCAAGCGAAAAGGCAAAGTCAAAGGGCGTGCCTTTGATCTGTCTTTTCATCGTCAGCCCGCAGGATTACCAAGCTCATTTGACTGCACCCGTACGTGTCGATTTTGAGCTCAGGACGCTGCAGGTACTCAAGGAAGATTTGGCCAAGAAGGACATTCCTTTGTATGTCGAGACCGTTGAGATACGAAAGAATGCGCCAGCACGAATCATTGAGCTATGTCAAGCTTGGGGAGCCAAACACATCTTTACAAACATCGAGTACGAGGTTGACGAATTAAGGAGGGAGGCTGGCTTGACGACTTCATGTCTTGAGAAAGGCATCGACTTCCATGCCGTCCACGATGATGTTGTAGTCCCTCCAGGCGATCTCACAACGGGCCAAGGCAAGCAATACTCGGTCTATACACCGTGGTACAAAGCTTGGATCCGACATCTCCACGAGAACCCTACACTATTGGACGGGTTCGCTGCACCGCATCAGAATCCTGCTTCGGCCCGTGAAAAGTACGCAGACTTGTTTAAGACGGCGATACCTCCGGCACCCGAGAACAAGAAGCTCAGTGAAGAAGAAAAGGAACGATTCAAGTCGCTTTGGCCGCCTGGTGAACACGAGGCTCTCGATCGTCTCGGGAAGTTCTTGGAAAAGAAGATTAGCAACTACAAAGACGCTCGGAACATTCCTGCCGCAAACAGCACTGGTGTCATATCCGTGCACCTTTCGACCGGCACTTTGGCCGCAAGGACAGCCATCAGGAGTGCTCGCAACATCAACACATCTACAAAACTAGATGCCGGCAACGAAGGCATTAAGACATGGATCTCCGAGGTCGCCTGGCGAGACTTTTACAAACACGTACTGGCACATTGGCCGTATGTGTGCATGTCTAAACCTTTCAAATACGAATACACAAAGGTCAGATGGGAATATAATGATGAGCATTTCACTCGCTGGTGCGAAGGCAGAACAGGCTTTCCTATCGTCGATGCTGCGATTCGGCAGATGCATTCTATGGCCTGTAAGAATTTCTCCATTTCATTAACATGATCAAAACGAGACTAACCATGACCAGATATGCATAACAGATGCAGAATGATTGTCGCCAGCTTCCTTGCCAAAGACCTGTTACTCGACTGGCGGATGGGCGAGAGGTATTTCATGGAACACCTCATCGATGGAGACTTTGCGTCCAACAATGGTGGATGGGGGTTTGCTGCATCCACAGGCGTAGACCCGCAACCCTACTTTCGTGTCTTTAACCCGCTGCTGCAGAGTGAAAAATTCGACGAACAGGGCGAGTACATTCGAAAGTGGTTACCAGAGTTGGCGGGCATCAAGGGCAAAGCGATACACGATCCCTACGGCAGAGGTGCGGCAAAGGAAGCAGAAAAGGCGGGATACCCGCGACCAATGGTCGACCACAAGGTATGCAGAGACCGATGCCTTGCGCGATACAAAGAAGGGCTAGGCAAGAACACTGCGTAAGTAGCCCTATAAGATAGACAATTAATGAGTTTGGCTATGCCGCTTAGCACCTATAAGCCTCATATCGTGATCTTCTCGGAGATGCAACCTTTGAGCGTTCTTGGGTGTCGATCTGTGCATGGGAGTTTCTTTTTCAGCCGCATGTATAAGCATTGTACACGCAACATGCCGTCTTGTTTCTTTTGATTGAACACGGCAGGATCTCCGTGGCAAAGGCAGTTCCGCAATTCCGATAGATGGAGCGGAGACGTCTCCAATAAGTCCACCTCGATGTCCTACATGGTGTATGGGTGCCGACAGCGGAGAAACACTTCCGATGGAACGTATTGTCATCGATCGCACCATCATTTAGCACCCCGCAGAACTACCTGATCTGTGAGAGGCATTCACACGCAAGTACCCGCTGACTCCGAGGGCAGCTGCAGAAAAGAAGCAATCGAGGGGGGGGGGGCCATCCTTGGCCTTTGTCCGGTTTCGACTTTCGCACCTCGACGACCGTAGGATTGATTGCATACCATACATACGTGCATCACACATCAAGTCTCAAACTGAGATATCGTGCTCTTCAGCGCGCGCCTACATTATCGGAGACGAGATATCCGGGCGCGAGATGGAGAGAGATTGAAGTTGGAGGTGGCCAATTAGGATGGCGTCGCAAGCGCGGCTTTGGACGTGCGTGAAACCTCACCTCGTCCTTTTCTTCTCATCATTCTTTGCTCCTTGCCAAAAGCGATGGAGTTTCGAGTCGCACACAGCGCTTTGTCAAACCCTGATGCCAAAAAATGGGTTCGAAAGCTTCAAAGACGAACTGTCTTGCATGAAACCTCGAGACATTGTGGACTCGTTAAGGTCGAGTGTATGTGAAATTGTATGGCAAGACAAAGAGATGGCCTTTTCAATCCTTTGTTGAATAGTCTCGATGTGACGTGTGAGGCTCATTGACATGTCTTGTGGCTTGCGAAATTCACATGGCTCAGCGCCGCATTAAAACAGTTAGGTATAGCATCTTGCTAAGGATGTCGGTATACACGTGGCGGCTGCATGTGTCTCAGAAAATCCAGAAACAAGTCCAAGTTCACAAGCCATTGGATATGCGCGCGATATACCAGAACTGCCGCCCGGGCTTGATGGTCCATGAAACATATCGATTGTTTGCTTGGGAGTCTGGGCCTGATACCCTCAACATGACCTCGTGAGCCTACCATATACACACAGGTTATCCTTGAGTGTCACATACAAGATTCCACATTCCCGGTTCGAGGTTGCCTGGCTGTCGCTGCCCTTTGAGTCCATTGCTCTTCTCGTTCCCCGGTCACACAGCTGCAGGCAGTTTAATCCTTTTCTGTGATCATTTCTTGCATTGGTGGTGTTAAGGTGTCTACAAGCAACCAGTTTCTTCTTCTTTGGAATGATCTCACGGTCACCGGTGGTTCTCGATTTTTGCTCGTTTGCATCGCTAGCTGGACCTAGCGCGGCGCGGTAACCAAAGCGCAAACCACAACATCACACGCCAACAACCTCACTTCCACAACGCTCACCACCAAATTTTTCCTCACCGTTGGCGATCTTTGTTCAATTGTTCTTCACTCTCATTCATCCAACAATACTGGTTATTACCACTCGCTTAACGCCCACAATCATTTTCCCTGGTTCCTCGCTGTCAAGGTCATTGTCGCTATTGTGCCACATTCGACTTCCTTTGTGCAGGCATTAGTCCCGTTCATTCATCCTGCGCCGGACGCCCTTGTTGTCTTCTTTCAGGTTCTTGTGTCGCTTCTGGCATTATCTGTCTACATAACCACACCATCAACCTGCCTTGAAGGTTCTCGAAAATCCGCATCTCAGACACAACAAAAAGAAAGAACTTGACGCCTTCAACGATCAAAGTCCAAGACAATTCTACCACTCGTCAAAGACATCAAGTTCTCGAAGTGAAAAAAAAAGAATCGACAATCTTCTCTCTCTCTCTCTCACACCAAGTCTACAAAGATATTCCTTCGCAGGTTCGAGGATCTTTTGTCACCAAATCTCTTTTCTTCCGCTACAACACGTCTGTCTTCCAGCAACACATCTCTCCAAGCACATCAAAAAAGACACCCATCTACCACAATGAAGTTCTTTATTACTGCTTCCATTATTGCTGCCGCCCTTGGTCGCGCATCTGCTCACTCTTGGGTCGAGGAGATGCAGGTCATTGACTCGACTACTGGCAACTACACTGGCGACTATGGCTACCCTCGCGGCTATGTCGCTCGCACTGATCCTGGTTTCAACGGCGACTCGATGGACTACCTGCTGCCAGCCCTTAGCTCGGGCCGCACGCGTATCGACAAGACTGATCTCCTCTGCCACCCGAACCAGCGCGTCTCCAACTACGCCAATGCCAAGTACCCTCGCCTCCAGGCTGCCCCTGGTTCCTACGTCGCTATGAAGTACCTTGAGAATGGCCACGTCACTCTGCCTCAGAATCAGCCTGGCAAGCCCAAGGCTGGCGGCACTGTGTTTGTCTACGCCACCACCAAGCCTTCCGACACTGAGAAGATTGCTGACGTCCTCGAGTGGAACACTGCCGGTACTGGCGGAGACTCGCGTGGTGCTCAAATTGCCGCCCAGAACTTTGATGACGGACGTTGCCACCAAATCAATTCTGGCGCCATCTCTCTCGCACGTCAAACAGAGTTCCCCGATCACGTCTTTGGCCAGCCCGACTCCAATGTTGAGCAGTGGTGCGAGACTGATGTGCACATTCCTTCGACCTACAAGACTGGCGACACTGTTACTGTCTATTGGGTTTGGCAGTGGCCCACTGAGGCTGGTGTTGGCGTTTACCCTGACGGCAAGGATGAATACTACACTTCTTGCGCCGAGATTGAGATTGTCGAGGCCATTAGCAATGCTCCTCCGGTTCACACGCTTGCTCAGCAGGATGCTCAAGCTGAGGCTGTCTCGGACTTCAAGTCGAGAACTGCTCTTACCACGAGTGCTGTTTACACTCTTGCTGGCGCTTCTGGCTCTGCTACTGCTGCTTCAACTTTACCTTCTGCCTCAACCACCTCCTTGACTCCATCGGTTCCTTCATCAGTCTCTTCGTCTGTCGCTTACCCAACCACCTCACCACCCCACACCAGTGAGTCCACCAACCTCCTCACCATCATCCTCCCTCCCTTCCCTTTCGCTAATGCCTCTTCTGCAATCTCAGGACCTACCAACTACCCCTCCAACGCCTTTCCCAGCCACCCCTCAGGCAACCCTTCTCTCCCTTTCTTCTCGCCCGGCCCTCAACTTCCTAGCTTCGTCACTGTAACCGACTACATCACCATGTCTGATGTCGCAAACAAGGCGCAAAGCCCTGCTGCTGCCACAAAGACGGCCACGCAGATTGTGACGAGCTATGTTACTGCTGTTGCTAGTACGGTGCTTATGTCTGAGGCTTCTTCCGGGGTGGTCTTGCCGAGTATCGTGCAGGTTCCTGATCAAGCTGGGAATGCTGGGTTGATTGGTAGACGCTTTGTCGCTTGAAGGATGATGGCACGGGGGTTTGATGGGCAATGATGATGATGTGATGCTTTGCTTACTTTTCTCTGCTTTTCTGAGGTTTTCGATGGGCATGTTGAGATTAATTTGCGAATGGCGCAAAGGCGAAATGGTGCTTTTTTTTTCCTTTCTTCTGCTCTTGATGAGTAGGAGGGATAACCGAATATGATACATGCTTCTTTGATCCAACGTTTTTTTCCCTCTTATTGTTTCTTTCCTCCTTGTTGAGATTGTGTATTCCCATCGTATATTTCCCCTTTTCGTGATTGTAGTTGTCCTTATCTATTCCTTTCCTCGTGCTTTTGATTTGATAATACCAAATTTCGATCTTGATGTCCATTTTCCCATGGAAACTTTCTGTCGTATTGTTTCATGGTGGTTTGGGGAGTGGCAGCGTGTATGCTTTTGTTCTTCTTCGCTGAGCAGGGGGAGATGTTTTGGACAGAAAAGGGTGTCTGTATGCAACCGATGATACTGCTTTCATTCACAATATACTGCGGTCTACCATTCGAAATCATGTTGAGCATACTTACACTATGCCCATCAAGCAGACTTTCATCAGTCTCACGGTACCACATTGGCCTGGACAAGCTTTACAGTGTAGGATTATTCTTGTGTTTATAAGGAGAAAAACAGAGCCAAAAGCCGGGATGAGATTGCACGCTATGATACAGTTTTATCGCAACCTCTCCCAGTCTCCAAGCGGATGTGGGAAAAAAAGTCTATCTGTACTCGGGACGGACAAAGTCGGCGAGAGTCTTGGGCTCGCCGTCAAAGTTGTGCGAGCCGTCAGTGTCGGCGTCTGTAGGAGTCAAGTCAGTGGGAGGGGAGGAGAAGAGACAAAAGGGGGAGATTCGTACGGCCAACGTGCTCACCGTGGTGGCCGTGAGCGTCGTGGCTCTCTGGGGGGCCGACGTAGTCCATCTTGTAGACGGAGCCGCACTCGGGGCAGCGCTCGATGGGGCGGTCGCGCGACATGGTCAACCAGTTGACGACGTGCGAGTCGGCGGGAGAGCCGGTGCAGCCGACGTACTGCTCGTCGCCAAAGGAGCGGACGACAATGGGCTCCTTCAAGGTGCCTGTGGGCGGGTTGTCAATGTCTTGGCAGGGTGGTGTGATGTGTTCGGGGCAGCCATGTTACGCACCCTTTCTGCTGGCGTCGAGGGGCTTCATGTCGAAGACGTCGATGCCCTGCATCTTTCCGAGGATTTCGAGACGCTCGAGACCGGTGGCCTGGTCAATGTCGGTGGGCACGGTACCGGGCTCGGCGCCGGCGGGCATCAGGTCATGCTCGTCCTGGATCTCTAAATTTGCGCAACGGGACGGCGTCAGTCAATTGGGCGAGGACAGACAGATGGGAGGCAGGTGGACGCACCCTCGAAGGGCTTGACTTTGTTGGAGTGTTGGCCGGGCTTGGGGTCGCTGTGGGCGTCGACTGGTGGCTTCTTAGTTGCATGTTCAATGGGTATGCGCAGCGTGGAGCGGCTCACAGCGGGCAAAGGACGACGAGAAGGGGCGGGCGGCGACGGGGCGGAAGGCGGCACGCTTGGCCAGGCCAGAAGCTACGCGACGGACAAACATGGCGACGGTGAGGGTGTGGGTGGAGCGGGTGTGTGGTGTTCGATCTGCTATACCAGCGCGCAATCAATCGCCGAAGCCGTCACAGCCAGAGCTGCCAGCCAGAAGCTGCGGCCAAAAGTCGTTGTTGCAAGTCTTGGCCAACCACCACCACCACCTTCTCCCACCACTGTCTATCACCACGTCTGGAAGCCTGACCAATGTCAATCTTCCTTGTCTAGACTAGGTAAATCTACTCGTGCACACATGTAGTCCAACAAGTACAGCCTGCTACCTTATACAAAGGCTGCCTTCACCTTGACCACTAACAGCCACCCCTTATAGACGACAACACGCTTTGCCTTCATCAATTCAACTGGCCCAAGTCATGGCCTTTTTTTTGCTACCTTCCCGCTCCATCACTTCACCCTTTTCTGTTATCCAAAAACTTTGGATCAGATGCTCTTCCTCTGTCCCTGAATTCACCCGCCCTCCTGGACCCGTAAGATCCTGGACCCGAGATGAAGTTAATGCCTATCAACGATGGCGATATGCTACAGATGCCGTTTATCGTCAGAAGCAAATCGAACGTGGTTGCAAGTACTCCCGCAAGCGATATCCCATCGATCCCGTCTGGCGTAAGGAAAAAATCGACCTGGCACTAAAGTGGTCTCTTGGCAATCGAGAAACTGTTCGCCAGCTTCGCAAAAAGCGCTATAGCAACAATCCCGACTATCGGGAAGCTCAACAACAATACTACCGTCAGCGATATCAGAACGACTCCGAATTTCGAGAAGCGAGTCTGGCGTCTAGAAGAGAGCGCTACACCAACGATTCTGAATATAGAGAGGCTCTTCTCGCCAGACAGCGAGAGCGCTACGCCAATGATCCAGAGTTTCGAGAGATCAGCATACAACGTGCCAAGGAGAGGTACTTGCGCAAGAAAGCTGCACAAGACACATTGAACCCTCGGGATACACCAGACCTTCAGAAGACTTTACCCTCTGGAGACGGGTCAGAAGAAACACAAACCCGACCTTGATCGTCCGGTCATCTTGTCGCTTTCCTGCCCTCGTATCTCAGCCATCGAGGCTTGCCGATGGCTAACATGCAACTGTATACAAAGCATACTGCCACCGGGCTCTTCATTTTGTAGCGAGACCTAGTCGTGGTGTGTATTGGAAGGGCTTGGTCGTTCTCGCCGAGTCGAGAGGGATCCAAGGGGTCAATATCAATGGACACCATTCATCAGCTGCTCAGTCATCTTGCAAGTATGTCAAGTTCGCATGTCCATTTGTGCAGGGTATAATATCTTCTGTGACCATGCGCCGACCCTCCTGTCCCAAAACGCCTTTTCGAAGATGCATGATTCGTTCCTCTGGACAATCATTCGAGTGCCGTCCCTCCAAATCTTGTCGTTCTCAAGCCTCGGCCATCTCCTGGTCTCCGTCTCCATCGCTCTGAGCACCACCTCCAAACACATCCTCAAAACTGTCCATTGCATCTTTTTCTTCCGCACCGTCAAGCTTGACGTCTCCCGCTCCTTCCATCCTCACGTCCCCGTTGTTTTCTCTTGTTGTCGCCTCCTCATCCTCCACTACCTCGTCCTCCTCCCACAAGTCGCGCAAACTCCAGCCCGTGCCCGTGAGACAATACTTTTCCGGCGGCAACTGCACACCCCAAGACTTTTGCACTTTAGGCAATGCAACCCTATTCCTCTCCACCGCCTGCTCCATCATAAACTCCTTGGGCAACGCGCCCTGGAACTGGTAATCCTGGCGCGAAGCAATGGCCTGACGCAGCGCATTCACAGTAATATTACTGCCATCGGTGGCTTCACTGCGCTTGGAGTTTGTGGGGGCGCCGGGGGCGGAAGCATAGCCTTCAGAGGACAACCGGAAGGCGTCGGCGAGCACGGAGGAGGTGTAACGGTAGGCGAAGTCGAGGAGTTGGAGGGGCACGCGTTCTTGGTAGCTGTGCACGCCTTGGGCGGAGAGGATGAGGTGGATGAGGCGGGCGTCGCGCGGGCGTCGCGAGAGGCCGTCGTCGGCGGTGCTGGTGGGTTGTTGGTCGGTGGGTGGTTGGGTTGTTTGTGCCGTGGTGGGTGCGGGTGTGGTTGATGGTGCTGGTTGTGATTGTGGTGGGTTGGAGGCGCTCTTTTGTGCCGTTTCGGTGGCTGGTGAGGCCATGATGGGTTATGTAAAGTGGAGAATGCGAGGCAGGAGATCAGACGGTAGTTGAGAAATCAAGCTTGGTTATAGTGTTGGTCTGCTATATTCTTTGCGACCAGATGAATGCGCGCCAGTGAACATGCTGGAGGTCGGATGCCAAGGTTTGTGGGGTATCGTCTTGACCAAGTCGCAAAGTCACCCTGTCCATTAGTTTTCTACCACCACTCTTCTACGAGCAACAACTTGTCACTCCACTTTGCCAATTCAGCTGGTCCGATAACATTTTGATGCCCCAGTTAAGGATTGCCCAGTGATATACTTCCTGCTGCATAGCATTCCCATCACAATAAGTCGCAGGGAGTACGCAAGGATCCACATGATCCCACTTCGGTCTCCAGACGCGCCACTTGCTCGAGCAGGAGCCTCCTTTTCTACATCTTCCTACGTTCCACTGCAATCTGTATCCATTGACTTGTGTTGATACAGCAAAAGCTTCAGACTCGACTATCATATGGAGTTGATCCGCTAACTAGCAGCGCATCAGCGCATCTTTCCTGTTCGGGTATAAGCACCAGAGCCGCACGTCACTGTCGTCGGATCCAAGGGAGCCAAAACGCGATCAACAACCATATCCCTGCTCGCATCCGGAGAAGACCAAACGATCAGCCATCAAGTCCATCGTAACTTTTTCCTCCATGGAGATTGAGATTGGCCCTCGACCATGCGCTCTCGCAAGACTCCGCAAACGGTGATTGACAAGCTCGCAACTTCACAAGGATTCCGCTGCTATGCTATGCAAAAGAAAAACCATCGGCCTCCCATCTGTGCATAAGATAGCAGTGATCATGCTACATCTGGTCAAAGCATGAGCTTGATCTGCCTGTTGGAAATGACCAGCCATCTGATATCCATCGGAAGCTTCGACCAGTCGAAGAGAGAGGTGCGGAATATAAAGAAGCCTTTTTGGCCGTCATTCCTCGAAATTCAAGTCCAGTATTCATCATGGTCGCTCTTTCGCTTGCATCACTCTCTTTGGTCGCGTCACCCTTGGTGTCGGCTGCTCCTCTGTTCACCCAGGTTCTGACCAATGGCAGACTTACTGGCAGCTCGTTTGGCTTGCCAGGTGCAAATGCCACATATGACTACGTGATTGTTGGTGGTGGTCTCGCCGGATCAGTCATCGCAACCCGTCTTTCCGAGCAACTACCAAACCAAACTATCGCAGTTATCGAGGCTGGTTCTTTTGCAGAAATCTCAAACACGAACTGGAGTCAAATCCCGTACTACTCGGAGCAGTTTGCCAGCGCCGATCCTGACGAATGGCAACCTCTGATCGATTGGGGTCTGGCAACGGAGCCCCAGGGCGGAGCGAACGACAGAGTATACCATTATGCTCAAGGAAAATGTCTTGGTGGAAGTTCAGAGCGTAATCAGATGATCTATCATAGGTATTTGACTCTGATAATTAAACTCAAGATGTCTCGCTAACAGGTCGGCATAGATCCAGTGCAGGTGCCTACCAAGTGTTTGCCGACCACGTAGGCGACGATGCGTATCTCTTTGAGAACATGGAACCCTACTTCAAGCGAACCTTCCACTTCAACATCCCCAACGAGGAAGTTAGGCCGTCGAACGCCAGTATCAATTACACTCTCGAAGGGTACGACATCCCTGGAGCTGGTGTCGAGCTGTCGTACAACAACTATGCCAACGCGATCTCCTCTTACGGACCGGCCGCTTTCGCTTCTCTCGGTGTCAAGCCAAACCCAGACTTCAACTCTGGTGATTTACGTGGCTACGGCTACTTCCCGAGTACAATCGACCCTGTAACTGGCTTGAGAAGCTCTGCGGAGAGTGGGCTGTTGTCTCCTGCGCTATCAAAGGCTCCCCTGCTTACAGTCTATCAGTCGTGTATGGCACGAAACATCATGTTCGATGGCCAGAAGCGCGCTACTGGAGTCAATGTGACCGTGGAAGGTATCAAGCCTTTCATTCTGACTGCTCGCAAGGAGGTCATTCTCTCGGCTGGTGCATACCACTCACCTCAGCTTTTGATGGTATCGGGTATTGGACCCCGAGCAACTCTTCAGCAGTACAACATCTCAGTCGTCTCGGCTCTTGAAGGTGTTGGCCAAAACGGCTGGGACACTGCTAATGTCGGTGGTCCCACATTCAACATCTCGACCGTCTCGGCATCGCGTCTGGGATACGCAGGACCTGCACTAGACGAGGCGACAGCACAACTCCTCGCCAACGGATCAGGTCCTTTGTCCAACATCGGTGAGGACTTTTGGGCATGGGAGAATATTCCATCGGAGCTTCGTACAAACTTTTCCCAAGCGACCGAAGACGCGTTTGCAGTATTCCCTGAAGACTGGCCTGAGTTTGAGTTTGTCCTGTCAAACACGGGCAAATCACTCTCTTCTACTTCGTCGAGTAAGAGTGACCTGGGCGCTATTGGTGTGTTGATGGTTGCATCGACCAGTCGCGGAAATATGACCATCAAGAGCGCCAGTAACGACGTCGCTCCAGTCATTTCCCCCAACTGGCTTCTTGATGCTGAAGACCAAGAGATGGCAGTCGCTGGATTTAAGCGTGGACGCCAGATCGCCCAAGCATTGGGTAACTACCAAGGCGAAGTGCTGCCTGGGTTGAACGTCACCAGCGATGCAGACATCTTGAAGTGGATCCAAGAGACGGGTGTCGGAGCCATTCACCACTGTAGTGCCCTTTGCGCCATGGGCAGATCAAACAACACGATGGCTGTTGTGGATTCAAAGGCAAGAGTGTATGGTGTGAGTGGATTGAGAGTGATTGATTCGTCAAGTCTGCCATTCACTCCTCCTGGCCATACACAGGGTACCACTTATGCCCACGCGGAAAAGCTGGTGCAGGATGTCATCAATGCTGCCAGAGGACAGTCTTGAGTTGGAAAGGGTGTTTTTAGCATAGCGATGATTGGGCTGTCATGTTGAATAGACAAGCACAACCAGAACTCCACATAGAAATTATCAATTGTTCCTGAGTCTTGTGTCAAATAGATGGCCACAGAACAGACGCTTTATCAACAGCAGAACTCGATGGACATGTCAGACCGACTGCGATGTGAAAGCGTCGCTGACCCAGGCGGGGAGGAAGAGGCCCAAGCGCGTCGAACGCCAAGAATCGTCGACGGGCAGCGGATGCGACATTCAAGCAACCACCGACGACGTCGTCCTCGTCGATATAACCACACATACCGCCGCCATGCCGAGTACCACCGATGTGCCAATGAGAGAGAGGCAGCAGGTCCCTGCAAAAGCCCTGAACACCCCCTACCCTGTACGACACGCCCCGCAATCGCTCACCAACCCAAAACGACTGACAAGCCTCACAGCTCATTGACAGTGACCCGTAAGCTCGCCCACCTCGTCCGCCGACCTCCAACACATCCGGTCTAACGTGTCGTCCTCTCAGTCATTTCAAGCGCGTTCTCGGCTATGCCCGTCCCGGCGACTACCTGTACGGCGTTGGTTTTGGCGCCTCCATCCCCGCTGCCATGACCCTCATGGAGCGCGTCTCTCCCTCCGGTGTCTCCCGCAGCGTCTTTGCCAGTGCCATGCGTCTTTCCGGTGGCATTGGTATCTGTGCCGGTTTCTTCCTCTGCTACTCGAGATCCATCAGTGCGTCCACCTACCCAGACTTGTCCCTCCAGAAAGAGCTTTGAAAACACCATACACGAACATGGAAAAAGCAGCAACTGGCTAACACAGCAACCGCAACACAGACCGCTTCTACGGCTTCACCGAGAACCGCCGCGAAATCGACATGGACATGCGCGAAATGGTCGACAAGGTCAAGCGCGGCGAGGAGCTCTACGGCAAGAGCCAGATGACCGAGTACATGCAAGGCGTCGCCTCGCGCCAGTCGCGCTACAGCGGCATCTGGATCCACATGATGCCCTGGTTCAACTTTGTCAACCACAACCAGCACGGCGTCGACACGGCAAAGTACTACCAGCAGGCCGAGCGGGAACTCGAGGCCGAAAAGGCATGAAGAGAGGAAAAGAATACTTGATATCCCGTGAATACGCCCTCCCTTGCATCTCCTTTTCTTTTTGCAGATATTCCATGTTTTTTTGATTGGCGCATACACTTCGGTAAATGATATACCTTGAGACCATTCTTGCTGAACAAGTGCACATGAAGCTTCCTTTTGTCTGTCGACTTTATGTTGCCAAGTTACGAACGGAGCCTATGGTTTGACTTTCATAATGCTGTATTCTATTACTGACATGTAATGCTGTTTCTACCGACTTTGATCATGCTATTTCTACCGACTCTGCGTGCATCATCATATCGACATCGATCATACAAAAAAAAGGTTTCTTTCTTTCATCCACTCATCAAACAAAGAGACTCTCATTTCTCATCACTCGCGACAGCCTCAACCTTGGTCAAGATCCAAGTCGAAGCATACATGTTGACCCTATCGACTTCACGTCAGCAAACACACTCAACAGTTGCACACGAAGACGCAAGAAACATACCTATCAATGCAAGAGCCAGGCGGGATCCTCGCACCAACCCTCTTGGCAACGAACCCCCTGCTCTCAAACGTATCCACATACCACGGCCTCAAACCAGCACTACGCAACAAGACTCTACCCCCAAACTTCAGCGCGCGGTTCACAATCTTGACTTGGTGGTCTGCTTCGCCGCCTTTGGGGTCAAACCAGTCCATGCTGTCCATCAAGACGGCTATGGTGAGGGTTTCGGGCGCCATGCGGGCCATGACTTCACATAACTCGTCTGTGTGGATGCGCAGACCGTCAAAGGCGTTTGGTCTGGAAAGCTTGACGTGTGCGCGAGGTGCCAGGTATTCAGGGTGACAGCGCTGGGTATATTGTCCCTGCAGACAAATCAGATAGTACGGGTTTTCCTCTGACACCAAAGTATTATTGACCACAGGATCCAAAGTATTGACCGCATACTCCCAGATCGCTTGTCCAGACTTGACGCCCGTGAGTGTCTTTGAGTCTGCACGGTCGCTTTGACGCAGGTAATCAGAGTCGATCATGGCGCGCTGGTTCGCAGGCACACCCAACGCTTTCCACAGAAACTTTTCGGTGCCGATGACGGTGTAATTGAGGAATTGAGACAGCAGGACTCTGCGCACGCGTTTGCTCCAGATCTCGCGCTGTTCGTTGAGGGTGGCGGCTTTGCACATGTTTTCGAGGTCGGCGCGGATGCCGAGGAGGCGGCCTAGCCATTGGACGAGCTGCAATGCGTGGCGAGAGCCGCCGGTGTAGTAGAGGCCGCGGCTGGAGGTGCCGAAGGTGGCTTCGCCTTTGTGGAGCCAGTAGTCGAAGGCTTGGGACGAGAGGTGGGGGCTCAGGTGGTTGATGAGGAGAGAGCGGAATTCGTCGTGTTTACCTTGGCCGAATAGCTTCCACACATCTGTGTAGCCGAGGGCGGTGAACGCAGCGACCTTGAGTTCGAGAAGGTGGTTTTGGTTTGGGTTGAGGTCGACGGCGTGGATTCGCTTGGGCTGCTCGAGGGCATATGCAAGGATGTTGTCACCTGCACTGGTGATGGCGAGGATGACATCTTCGGATGTGATTTTGAGGAGGCGGGCGTCGACTCGGGCGTCTTCCCAGGTGAAAGCGTAGATGTACTCGTCGCCGAACTGTCTGTGCTTTTGCAATTGCTCGTCGTAGTAGATGCGCCAGTGGTGTTGCTGGTACCATGCTGCGGGAAGAGGTAGGCTTGCCGAGAGGTTGACGATGGCCGACTCGTATGCCTTGGAACGACGCTCGGAGGAGGAAGCTCTACGTACGCCTCCGACTGTCTTGCGTTGCAGGTCGAGTGCACTGATGAATGGTGATTCTGTTACAGCGGCGTCAAGAGCGGCGAGCTTGTTCATGGACGACTTGGTCTGTTTGGCACAGCCAATCCAGACATAGTATGGAATGCGGAAGCCGAAGAAGTGGTTACGAGCGTTGGCAGTCAAGATTGTGCCAAATTTGTACTCCAGATAATCCTGCAAGACTCAGTTCGCGAGTTCTAGTGTTGACGATCGGCACTTACACGACGGGAGGAATCCAAGAATACTCTGTCCATCTCGAACCATGCAGCCCAGAAGACACGAGATATCCACATGCAGTGACGATCGATGACACCACCAACGTAGTTGCGGGACTGGAATTGGATCTGGTTCTGAACGTAGAAGTCGACAACACCCATGATACCATTAGGTGCAAGCAGGTTGGCGAGAGAGTCGACGACAGGGTGGAATTCGGGGATCATGGAAAGACTGTAGCTCATGGTCAAAAGGTCCGCACCGACATTATCGGCGGCACTGCTCTCGTCAAGCGCGCTCTTGCCAATGCTGAAAACTGCACTCTCATCATTGAGTCCCTCTTCGTAGTCGCTGAGCTTGAAGGTGCGAGCATCCTGGCAGACGACCTTGACATTCTTCCAACCGAGGCGAGCGAATCTGGTTCTGGCAACTTGGCACAGAGAGGGCGAGAAGTCGACAAGGTAGACGGCGTGGAAGAAGCTGGAGACTGGCAAGTATTTTTCCATCTGTTCAATGTTCCAGCCAGTACCTCCGCCGACGTCCTGCAAGCAGAAAGAGAATCAGCACAGTCCTCAAAAGCCTCACAAGCACAACTTACGACCCAGATTGGCTTGCGAGGATATTGACCCTGCTCAAGTTGATGGCGGAGTTGAGCAGCAGCCATAGCCAGCATATCTTCTCTCCCACGGAGGAGTCTCGAGCGTGTGGCATCGTAGATACCGGCTTGGGTCTTGTAGAAACTCTCGAGAGCATCTTGCTGGTTGCCAGTGTTGTCGCCGGTGTGAGGTTTCAGAAAGCAGGAATATGCGAATTTTGCAGAAGTGACAATGGCATTGAATAGCTTGCCAACAGTCTCGAGTTCGGTGAAAGAAAGGGTAAAGTAGGTGACAAGGAGAAGCACCAACAAGACAGTAGCAATGCTGATTTGGTTCAAGGGCTCGGTGAGCGCTTGAAGCACTCCTTGAACAGACATTGTTGCAAGCACAAGTAGAGATGCAAAAAAAAAAAGGTACAAGGGTATGCAGACAGACAAAAAGAGATGCAGAGGCAAGGGTCAGGATCAACCTAGTATCATAAAGCATTCGAGAATGCGACTCGTGCTCAACGTAAGCTACAACAATTTTCAAAAGAATCATGGCACATTGTCACAAATCCCGTCCTCCGCTTGCGGCCTACACCCCGCTACCCCTCCTGACCTCGGTGTATCTCATTCGGAAAACACAGGGGACGCATTGTCAGCCTATAGATCCAGGCACATGCCGGGAACAAGCTGCAGGTGCAGCATGAAGATCAAGGGTCCGGTGGAAGTTGCGGTTCAATACCTGACACGGCGGCGTGAAAGAACGTTTGTTGTCATGGGCCTATGGACGGCGAGGACTCGAGGCATGTGTCGTGGAGAAGTCATGGAAAGGCATGCCAAGTAGAGCTGGGGGTGACCAATCATAGCGCGTCCTGACAGCATGGGTTTCGTCACTGGTGAACTTTGCTCCGACGTCTTCTCCTGTGCATGAGACCTGCGTATGAAAGAACAGTCTCGTCTTTCACCCTTGGGTCCGGATAAATCTTGGAGTCGTAGTAAAAGCTTAATACAAGAGCAGAGGTAACACTGCGACGGCAATAATCCCGAGTTCATGCAGTTGAGGGCGTACGCGTGCGTCGATAAGACGTGCAGTCCGCTGGGAGAGCGTTCGGCAATATGGGCCGTTGGACTTGACTTTGGTCCTCAAACATTGACAGACGTCTCAGATCTGATGTCGACTTTTGTCTCTCACTATGCCGAATGAGCAACATGTTGCCAAACAAGCTGATGGATGGATCAACACAGACTGTCTCTCCGCCACACCTCACTTTGCCGGCAACTCGATCAAAGTGAGATAGGCCACTGCCGATGAATTACGCGACTCGCTCGAATACCTAGCCGCGAGTTATTGACGTCCGGTCATATTCATTCGAAAGCAACGACATCAACTGTCGTAATGATTCGCAGAGTATTTACATTCATATCATGACTTCAGTAGACAGACGACTTGCCGAAGAAGTCCGATCGAGCGACATCCCCTCGAGAGGGAACAAGTAGCCACTCTGACAGTGTCAATCGTCCTGCGTGAGGATTCAGCTTTGAAGCCGAAGGCGGACAGGGGTTGTATGGCGGTGCACAAACACCACAATGTGCTTTGGGAAGTCAGTTCGTCGTTGACCAAGGGGAGAGCGATGGTGGACGCTTTACGAGCAAGAGAAAAAGACACAAAGGTTGGTGCTGTGCTTGACGTGAAACTCGCTCAGTGTGAAACCCGGTCAACACAATATGTACAGTGTTCTGCAGAGTGCATGGCTTTACCCGAGGAAGATAGGTTTATCGGCCAAGAAGGCCACAAAACAGGCAGTCACACGAACGCGTCGATGCGACAATTCAGCAACGCGCACCTTCTTCGAACTGAACCACAACAGACTAATAAGCCATCTGTCATCTTCACTCATACACCGACCCTGTCTTCGCTCCAACTGCGCGCCACAATCCTATCATTCCCACATCCACGCTCAGCAACACACAGAATGGATACATCGCCAATCACTACACCAGCAGGTGTCTTCGAATTCTTGAGACTACCACTCGAGTTGCGCAGCCTCATATACTCCATGCACCTTTCACGACCAGGCCAAGTCTGCTACAAAGTTGAGGGAGATTCGGGAATGATCCCTTGCGACAAGCCTGTGTACAAGAATCGTCTGGGCGTTAATATCCTCCGTGTCTGTAGACAAATCTACGGCGAAGCAGTCACGTTTGCTTACGCTGATCGTAAATGGGCTCTGGGTCGCGCCATAAGTTATCAGGATCTTACTGTCGATTGCACCTACCGCCTGGGTTGCATTCCTCACGACACCGTCGAGAGAGTTGAACGTCTTGAACTGGATATGGAGATCAACCTTTGGACGCGCACTGTTGTCATCCCCTCGATCGCCATGGGTGACTTGTCCAGAATGACGTCGCTCCGCGCCATCGAATTGAACCTGATCCTGGACGCCGGATACAGCTTCGCTCCATCATGGCTCAATCATCGTGGCACCATATCTCGTAACGGAGCTCTCCTCACTGGCGTAGTGCGTCAAATTCTGAGTCAGATCCCTGCCCGAGTTCACGAGGTAGTGTGGAGATCTGCAATATGGGATCAAGAGGCGAGAAGGCAGACATTCGAGCTCGATACGAACCTGCTTCACATCGCTCAAAAGCACAGTACTGTCAAAGGTCGCGGATGCAAGGTCGATGAGAGCAGTGCGGTGTCTGTTTGAACGGGTCCGATCGTGCGCAGAACACGGAAGAGCTTGTGGTGGCGGTGACCGATTTGCTCAAACTGTCTCTCACATTATGATATGGCTAGCCTTGAAGAATTGCTGGAGACCTTGATGCATGGGAAGAGAGAAAAGATTCTCGTTCTGGAGGTTCCTAAAGAATGGCTATCCAAAACTGCATACATCACTTTGTCACCGGTCGCCCCTGTGAGTGAGTTGCTCGAAAGTAAATGCACTCGACACAGGCCAGTCATGACTGTCTTCCAAAGAAGAAGAACATCCCAGTGAGTTGGAGACGCTTGACACTAAGGATTGCGGTAGACGGGAACTCACATGAGAACACATATCGAACAGATACTATTGCCAATGCGTACGTAATCTCCAAGGTTCTTGGTTTGCACAGAGCTCAACGCGTTTGTCTTTGGATCGAAGCAGAAGACTACAAGCGGAAAGGATGCTACTGCCTCGATTGGGAGAATGCTCGCGATGCCTGTATTTTCTTTATCATGACTTAAGCGGTGATCCTAAGGATGACCCGGCTCTCAACTCGGGAGAGATCCAACATCTCTTTACCAAGTAATCCTCTTTCCCCTCGACTACTCATGCCCTCGGCCGTGCAGCAAATGACAAGCTACGAACCGTCAGACCAGTACTTACCAGATCCGAGATCTGCTTATGGTAAGTCTCATATCGCGGCTCTGGCCCCTCGGTCGGAGAGACTCGACTTTCGACCTCGTCTTGCAGTTTAGGGGTTTGTGAGTCACTAAGAGACCTGGCCAAGCATTACCATACAACGGCGAGATGGCCGAGCGGTCTAAGGCGCCAGCTTAAGGTTCTTCCAATACGCTGGTCCGAAAGGGCGTGGGTTCAAATCCCACTCTCGTCAACATTCTTTTGCTCGTCAGCTGTGTGTCAGAGGGAAAGAAAGAGGGTGTCAGAATGGGTCGAGAACAGTCTTTTTAAAAATTTGGACGCGAGATTTGTGGACCCTTTTTTTGTGCATGAAGCCTGGGTTGCGGAACAAGGCTTGGCGGCTTTGTGCAGATGCATAACTTGGCACTCTAGCATTAGCCAGTCGAGGACAGTCGAGTAGACTCTGATTATGCGCTGCTGGATGCTCAGTGAAGATTGATGGTGGAAAGCGCACGCGAGAGACGGTCACCGACATGCAGCAAAGATTGATTGCAATGCTGATCCACTTTCTCAATCACGACATGCCTGGATGTCAAGGCCCGAGATCAGAAATTCAGCAAACAGATCCAGCAAGGAACAGGTATTAAACGATTTGAGCTACAAGGTAGACGACAAAGTTATACAGCACCGAGCTCGAGCGTCGTGTCTGATGGAATGGAAGATCGAATATAGCATGGTACCTTAAGGCTAGCAAGAATACAGTACGTATAAAGCATTCGAGTATCGCATAGAGTCGTGATGGTGATGAAGCCGCAATGGTCGTTGATTCTGCTTAGTAAGCCCACCAAAAATGGCGGGACAGATTCCACACACTTTGTCCAAATTATCACACTTCGTTTTTCCGAGAAACTTCAGGCCACAAGCAGCATATGAAAGCAAGAGACGCCTTGATCGAGCTCACGACGCAGACACATCATCATCGCGACGTCGCGTACACAGTGGCAACTCCCCGTTCTATCCCTCCCAACTATCCCCTCTCTGCAGTCCCTCAACCCCCTCAATCTTTCTTTGTCCAAAGGAGAACACCTCTTTGTTCCCCGTATCTAAACCCCAAAATCCGAATTTCCCGTCGCCCTATGGGCATATGGTCAACTTATAACTATACAGAGAAGATTAGCATGGCCCCTGCACTAAGGATGGTGAGTTCGAATCGCTGCGTCGCCAACACATTTGCGCAAGTTTACTAATGGTGAAAACAGACACATGCAAAGTAGAAGACTTACTCCGTTTTTTTGGTGATTTTTTTGTGGTGCAAAAGTGAGTGTTGTTTTTTTGTTTTGCAGGTCTGTTCGAGAGAATAGGTAAAGATGGTGATTTTGCTTGGTGCAAGGATTCTGAGGGGCTTTGCGCGAGCGACTCAGGTTTCATAGCCACCGGCGTAACATTATCTTCTCGTAGCTATGATCCAATATGAGAATTAACCAAGGTCCATCTCGATATCTGCAACAGTCACACACTCTACAAAAAAGGCGAGCCAATGGTGCCATGCAAAAGCAAAGCCTTAAAGAAACTTGTCATAAACAGATAGCATTTCATATCTTCAATAAGCCTTCGTTATGAGCTCAAACGAGTCATCTTGTCTCCTCTGAGATAATCTACTCCTCAAACTCATCCCAAGCCCATACTAACATCATCACCCAACCCCCAATCCGCCGTCTCATTCTTCAATCTCGCAACCGGAGGCACTACATCATCGTTCCCCATGGCCGCTCTGCTCATTCTGCCTTCGGTACTCCCAGATGCACTGCTAGTGGCTCTGTTCCTACTTCCCGCGGAACCTGGTATCCAGGATTTGCGCTTGTAGCTACTAGACGGGCTTTCAACATCACTGCCCGTGGTGATGGTCGAGGCGGTAGTCATGGATGGTGTTTGAGCATGCTGAGGTGCATTCTTGAGCGCTTGCGTGAGGGCGCTGCTGGGAGTGCGGGAAGGAGTGGGTCGAGGAGGCGTCGGTGGTGGTTTCTGTTTTTCTATGGTCGGAGGTGGAGCCAGTGTAGGTTTCGTCGGTTTCTCTTCTTCTGGGACCACGTCTACGAGTTCGGCGTCGCGGAGCCATTTTCTGCGGCGAGTGTAGCGGCCCCATCCGTCTTGTCCTCGTCTGCCATCTCGCCATTTGTTGTCGTAGTAGATCCATGCGTCTTCGTCGTCGATGGCGGCATCCTTGTTCTTGTTCTTTTTGGACGGAGGCAGCTCGACATGCCATTCGCTGTCGTCTACCCACTGCCATCTTGCCATTCCACCTTCTACCTCGGGCAGTTCGAAGTGCACAGGATCAGCTGTTGGGTTCAGGTGTTCGTCGGTCCAAGAATTGCGTTCGTAGGCTAGCATGCTTGCTGTCCAGCCTATGCCTAGCCATCTTCGCTGATTCTCGTACAAGGTAAAGGTGAAGCGAATGCCTTCTCCCGAGTCGGTGTTGGGCTTCGCGTTGACATTGACGGCACCTTTTGTTCCTGGTCGTGGAGGTAATGGTGGTGCCGATGCTGAGGGCACGCCGAGATCGAGGCCGGTGATGATGGTACATATCTCACGTACAGTCTTTGAGCGCCAGAGGATGGTACGGCCGATGCGTGCTGGACGTGAGTGCCAGGACAAGAAGATGGTACCGGCGACCAGGACGATTCGTTTCGTGGTGATTATGCGAAGAGGGGGGAGAGTCAGAGCCCACCAGAGGGGTGATGTGAGCATGATGCGAATGAAGAGGGTGGTAAGGGCGGGTTGTGTGGTGGCAGAGGTTGCTGTCTGCTGGGTGGACAAGAAGTCGGTCAAGCGAAGGAGTGGATCGAGCAGGATGTTGCACCTGGTGGTAAAGGTCTGCAGGGTAGATAAGATCTCATCCAGAGACTTTCGGTGCTTGATGCCGTCTGAGGGATCTCTTCTGTGTCCCTTCTTTTTCTCACCAGTCCAGCCTGTCGACGACAATGGAGAGTACCTTCGGAGGTACATGCCCACTATGAGGAAGGTGACCAGTATCAGAGGCCCCATGTACCGCAGAATGTAGCCGCCATACAGGACTGTGAACCAGAAGGCGGCCACAAACAGGAAGCTCTCCCAAGCATCACCAGTTGTCCATGACAGCAACCCGACAAGCTTGTTCAAGGGAACAATGAACGGATGGGAATATGCCAAAGCTCTTGTCACCTGCGGTGGAGTCGCCAGCAGTAGCGGTGACTTTTGGTGTACGAGAATGGTCGAGCGCTGTCGAGTCGAAGGAAACGAATGCGAGATGGGTGAAAAGGCGGCTACAGTCGGCGGCTTGGTTGTGCTGTTGGACTCTCTCCTCTCGGGTGCCGACTGACCGGCGTTGGCCGACGTGGACGAAGTATCCGACATGGAGGTCATCCAAGGTGTGTCTGTGGTTTGCAAGCCGTGTCAGTGCATGTTTCGTGTTGTTTGTCCGGTTGCTGCCCAGAACGCTTGTACCATCCAGAACATGTCACCGATGTCATCCTCTGCATCTCTGCGGGGAAATCAAAACACAAAAATCATGGAATCCGCTCTGGACATCACACGCACCAAGGGCTGCCATGAAATGGTTTTATTCATTGGTCTACTACCACGAAGGGGGGCATGCCGCCTCACAGTACTCAGACTTGCGAAAGGAGAATTCGTACCGCTCGAGTTCAACATGCCGCACGAGACCCGGACGATGCCTGACCCTTGCCGTCATTGCATGTGAACGCCAAGCAAACTGTAATCCTCATGAGCTTTCAATGTCCGAGGCATGTGCGTGTTGGTTGTGAATCCGTCTTATTCGTGAAGCTTGAAAAACAACAACTCCATCGTCCAAACGATTGCGCAGACAATTTGTGAGCGACAAAGGAAGCGGTTTGAATCTCACATCAAGCAAAAAGAGAATGTTCATGCTGGGGATCGAACCCAGGATCTTCTCTGCGCTTCATGGCTTTGGATAGCCGATGTGAGAGAGATGTCATACCACTAGACCACACAAACCGATTCGTGACATCATTGCGGTCAGTTTGGTATAAGTCGCATCGAAATCAGACAAAAATCGGCCGAGATATCATGGAATTGACTGCTTGAAGAAATAATAGAGGCCTGCGGTCTGGTCATTTACGTGTCAGAACGCTTTGCTTTGTTCATTTGGATCGCCAACACGATCATTTGCACAAGTGTTGGGAAGATGGAGGAAGATGGCCATAAGATGGAGGTCGGTTCTGTTCGTCCCGATATACGGTTACATGGTTGGTACAAACCAACCGTTCTGCTGCATACCAAGAGAAGAGAAGAGCAGCATCCATCAGATTCAGAAGGGCTGCATATGTGCATTCGTTCTTCCCAAAGCTTCTCGTTTACTGCTGCTCGCTCTCATTCCAAGCTTCGTGTCTGCCGGACGGCTTCCAAGTACATTCAGATGTTTTCTGTCGTTTCTTCTTTTGTTCGTGTTTTTGTTGTTTTTGATGGAGGTCTGATGTGTAGATGATCGAAACTCGTGATGGTTGTGACGTGTGATCAAGTCAGGCTAACAAGGCCTTGAGGTTACGAGATCAAGGACTTTGATTCATCATGCCAAGATCTTGATGTCTCGAAAGAAGCAGCTTATTTCTGTGATGATTGTTAGCCTTATCGTGCAAATAGAGGGTGAGAGCAGCAGATATGAGCGTGATATGCGAATGATAGGAATCTCTGAGGTGATGGAAGTAAAGTCATCGGGTTCAGAGAGGAGATACTCACGCCGCAAGTGCAGCTACCGGCAGCACAGCCGCAGCTGGCGCAAGTGCAAGAGGCGTTACCACAGCCACCCATTGTTGTTGATGTTGACTTGATAATTTGGTGATTAGAGACGGTTTTGATTGATGAGGAAAGACTGAAAGTCAAAGAAGGCTTGGATAGTTGTGTGTGTTGTTGTAGTGGAGAAGAAGTAGAGCTGGTGGATGGGGTGATATATATACCAGTTGCTGAAATGAGAGACTTGTGCGTGGTGGGGTCTTTGGCTTGTGACTGGAGAGGCAGTGAACCTAAGAAGGAAGGACCCTGCGTCAATTGTGCTGCGGCTGAGAAGAGCCAACGGACTCTGGCGAATGATGCTTCTCTCAAGTTCGACAACCGAGTCTGTTGTACCAAGCTGACCTACATCATATACCTTGACCTATAGGATGGCGACAAGAGCTTTACTCAAGTATAAGCACAAGTTGCGCGGAAAGTCAATCTCGCGACAGGTGACAGGCACAAATGTCGCAAAACTCTGATCAGAAGCAGCACAAACCTCGCACGACCGCACAAATCGCTCGAGTACTTTGCATCTTCAACCTCATTGAAACCTCGGCGGCGATGCTCACATCGCTTAGCAGGCTGGAACACGAAACTTGCTCATCTTATATTGATGTATCGCTGCAAGGACGGAATCATCAGATGGTTGAAGTCTTGGAGGTGTACTCCGGGTAAAGTCAGCCGACTTGGCTGTCTTTCGCGTCGAGTTGCTCCATTCGAAATTGCCAGCCTGTCGAGTCCTCTCTGCTCCCTGCTGCTACTTGCTGCGCTTCGCTTTGTGGCAACCACAGTCTACTCATGTGAATTTGCTCAGTACTCCGGAACATTTACAGATGACTGCTTGATCGCATTGGACGCTGTTCAGCGACTGTCGGATGTTGTGGCTGGACATTGTTTGATACGACTCGAAAAGTGATTGGCCACAACAATTATCACGACCTTGGGCAAAGGAGTACTGTGTCGCTTTGGTAGGTCTCAAAGTATGCAACATACGTGTATTATACGACAAGATAGGGCTATGGGCCTAAAGACTGGCCGAAAGGTGTGCCTTTATGCAAATGCGAAGCCTGCGATTTCCTACCTAAAGCGGTTTCTCGTTCCCTTTCTCAGACTTGCTGCAAAAAGTCACACCCTCCATTATCACAAGCTCCGTCATTGCACTGCGGATAACGACATGTTCATCTTGTGTTTCTATCCAGACTGCTGCGAGTTGTGTTTCCATATCCTAGCGCTGTTTGAAAGACTCGACCTTGCAAGATCTTCCAACAATGTTGGCTGGTTACGAGACGAGTCCTCGCGAGTATGTGTTCAGGAGCCTGTTCAAGAAAGCTAGCGATAGCTTCGATGCGGAGGAACATGAAGAGAGCGAACGTCTCTGCCGTTTGCTCTTGAGCTATACTGACCTTAGCATCTTCCACAAGGCAGGATGTCACCGTATCCTTTCACTCGGTGACACAGACTTCCTGTACGTCAATTTCATGGTTGTATCGCGTTCGTACTGATGAATGACATAGCTGGCATGCCGAACAAGCCATGAACCTATACGAACAACTTTTCTACCCAGACGGCGAATCTACTGGAGATCATCTTCTCAGCGATACTCAGATCGAGATACGCAACAACATTGTTGAGGATGCTCGCAGAAACTTTGTCCGGGCTGAACGGGATCACGTCGAGATACAATGCGACTATGCGGAGCGATGCGAACGATTCAGAGTCATATATGGATATAAACCTACAGCGAAAGATGTCAGTGAGACCTGTCTGGATCGTCACGGCAAGAGGTACCTCCAAGCTGTTGACGGATCAGAACAGAGCTACGGATCGTTCATCGAGAAAGCTTTCGGACCAAAACAAGAGGATGAGCAGAACAATGATGGCGACTTGAGGCATGCAAGAGAAAAGTGAACACACATCGATACCCAGCAGCAGATCGACATACCTTATCACGGACTTCTTAACGGACACGCGCCGTTCATCAACGTGGCCATCAAGACACGGAATCTGTCTCGCTACAATAGTCGTTCTTGCGGATGTCCTGCAGGATGTGGTCATTGACTTTCTACCAAAGGAGCGCAGTCCAGAGTATCTGGCTGATCTGACTAAAGTCTGCTGAGAGAAATACAATTCTCGTCAGTTCCATCAATGGCTCAGCAAGTCGTTGACCTTTCAACATCTCTGAAAGCTCTGCTGCTCAAATCAGTACCTCCTCATCCGTTGTAATCGATCGTATCCCGTCTCTTCTGCGCAAGGACACGGCGCTGATCTCGGCTAGAAAGGTGTACGTTCTCCTTCGGAACTGGGTCGAGGATACCAATCCTGATTTCTGCAATCAACGACAGCATGTCTCTCTTTGACGTAGAAGTTCGAGTGGTTGACGTTGGAACTATTCAAGGCAAAATCCTCGACATGGCTTCTGATATGGCAAGGTCTCATTGACCATGAGGCCTCGGCATGCGAAAGCGTCAGGTCAAGAAATTTGAGACAGAAACTCGGGAAGAAGCACAGCCCTTAGCCTGTCAATGAGATGAAAAAGACTGCGATGGTGGCAACTTGCGTATCAGCTATGCTCAGCTCAATTGGTGCCGCGCACGAAGAGATGGCAGGCATCTTTACGCAATCAAGCAATAGGAGTTCGAGACGACTTTGATGTAAAATAATCTGTTGTGTTTTGGTTTCTGTCCCAGAGCGTAAATATACATTAATCGGTCTTTGCTCATTCATGACCGTCGCCTCATTCTATCATTCCCATACTCCATACATGCAAAACATCCTTCTTCGTCTATAATACTTTCATACAGAAATCTAGCCCAGGCCTCAAAAGATCGAGGGCTTACAGAAGGTAAGCGGCGACACCGAAAACACCAGCAAGAGCAGCCGAGACACCAGCCTTGGAGGCAGCACCAGTGTAGGCAACAGGGGTGTGAGTGGAGGTAGCGTTCTTGCCGCCAACAGTGCCGTTGCTGTAGGTGTAGCCACCAGTGCTGGCAGCAACAACGGAGCTCAAAGTCTTGGAGGCAGAAGCAGAGGCAGCAGCAAGGACATTGGGGTCAGTGATGGGGTCGTTGGCAGAGCCCTGGCACGAGCTGCGGACGGCGGCGCAAGCAGAGGCATCAGCATTTTGGGCAGTGCGGCACGAGGCCTCGGCGTTTGTGCAGGTATCCTTGCACGAGGTCAACTCGGCACGGCACTCGGAGTCGCTGGCGGTGCAAGCGTTGAAAGCGTCAGAGCACGACTCGCGGGTCCACTTGCTGCCATTGTAGTAGCAGGCGGCGGTGAGCGAGGAGCAGAAGGTATCGTCGGCAGATCCGGAGACGAGGCAGGTGGCTTGGATGGTTGTGCAGGCGTCCTTGAAGTTGGTGAGTTCGGCGTTGCAGGCGGTCACGTTGGTGCCGGCGTTGAGGCAGTTTTGGTACTTGGCGACGGTGTCGAGGGTGATGGCGTCCGAGGTGGAGTAGTAGCAGGCGTTGTACTGCTTGGTGCAGGCGGCAACGTCAGCAGAGCCGGAAGAAAGGCAGGCAGAGTTGATGTTGGTGCAAGAGTCCCTGTTCATGTTGTTAGTATATAATTCACATATCAAGACCATTTTCAAGTTCGACTTACTTGCAGACAGCGTTCTGAGCATTGCAGCTCTCGGATGATTGACCAGATTCACCACACTTGATGAACTTGGCTACACAGTCCGAGCCACCGGGGATGATGGGGAAGGTGTTCAGGCATGAGTTGTAGTTCTTCTGGCAGGTGGCAGATCCGGCGTTGCTCTGGTTGCACTGGTCCAAGTCCTTGCCGCAGACATCCTTGCACGAAGTAAGTTCGGAGTTGCAGCTGGGCTCGTCCTTGGTGAGAAGGCACGACTCGTAGCTGGAGACACAGTCCTGGGCAGCGGCAAGGGCAGCCAGAGAGAGAAGAGCAGTGGTGTATCTCATGTTTGCGGTATGTTGTGATAAGGGGGTTGGAGGTGGCAGAGGGCGAGATGCAAGAGAAGGATGCAAGAGAAGAAAACACAGGGGTACCAAAGTCTTCTAATATGGGGGATGCAGCAGAAAGTATCAAGGAAAACGATGGCGGGGGATATAGGGATAGCTATATTATTCCCTGCCACCAATGGCTGATTATGTGCATGGGAGGAACCACGGAAGCCTCATCCAGCTGCACGCCATGCCCACCAAGGCCCCGGTTGTTCCTAACTTTACAGCATCCATCTCGTACCAGCGCTAGACGAGCTTGGAGCTGTTGAATAGATCAGGTAAAAATATGGATGCTTGAGTTTCGAAATAGAACAATGCACGGACGGAGGATTCAATCTTTGGGGGGTTTCCCTCGTATATGATCGATAAGGTCCTTGGAGTCGTGCTTCTTCACCAACAACATGACCTCAAAGACGAACCGTTTGCAAATGACTTCTCGGCTTGTTGTTTCGTATTCTGCGATCAAATCTTGCGAGTTTTCAGGAGATCAGCAGCGAGAACAGACTTCAGTACCTTGCATGCAGACATGCAAGACGCTCAAGCTAGTCTCAGGACATGCTATCGCTAGCTCAGGAGTGGGTTTTCCCAGCCTCATGCCCCCAGGTTTTTTCGCTAGGGCTTGCGTGTTTTTTCCGCTGACAGCAGCACTCGAGTCATTGCTCCCGACAGCCTCAGTTCTTGCTTTTCTCGATTTTTCAATATTGTGACCGCTTCTTTGACGGAACTCTGCTGGCGGTTCTGCGGTGGACGTTCGTGTCTCCGGCACAGATTGCGAATCCGTTTTCTCAACGCGTTGCACCGTTGTGTGTGTGAAAAAGAAAACGGCGCAGGAAATAGCAAAGACACAACAAACAGTCGGCAAAGAGCTTGGCAAGCTGGTTTTCTCCTTTGCGTGTGGGGGGTTGGCTCCTCTGACAACAACGTTCGCGCCGGTTGTCTGTTGCAACCAACCGTGTTGAGGATGACGCATCTTTTTCTCTTGCCTCTGCGCACTGCCATTATCACGGCTGGCAGAATCGTGTTCTAAAAGGTGACCTTTCACGAGTAATATTCACGAGGAATCAAGAATAGAGACGAGACCCAAGATAGAAACACGCGACACGAGCGAGAAGGATGCAAGAAAGCGCGAGTCGCGAAGCGCTGCTTGGCAGGCATCCGAGGCAGCCGATACACGATCCTTTGGCAACCTGACCACCTTTGTCTATTTTCGAGAAACGATGCTCTGAAGTGAACTTTGTCCAACAAGAGACTCGTCGCGGCGGCGCACACTGAATTGACTGAACAAGACTCATGACATGGTTGGAACCATTACCATCTCCACCACCATGCACCCCACCATGCTGGTGTACACTGCAGAACGCCGTGGCTTGTCCTTCTTCAGCTGCTTGCGCCGCTGCTTTTCGTCAGCTTGACTGAGCAAGGCATGTGTGATTAATCATTGAGCCAGAAAGTAGCAGACTGAGATCATTCCGAACCGTACACATCTCGATAACACTGTCCTAAGCTGGGACAACTATCACTCTGTCAGCTCGAGAATCACATTCGCCGATTCGTGATACTTACTAGACAGATTCCTGGCCGAAGATAATATGCCACAGGTATTCGAATACCCGCCCTGAGATCTCGTCGTCCAATTCGGTCCCCATCAGCCAGTCGTGCATGCGAACATATTCTTCTCTGGTCCTCTTGAGTATCTGTTGCTTTGACACAGCGAATTGGGCGCAACAAGCTACACCAACGACTTCTGGGACATCATCGCTGCCGAATATCTCTTTCCAAGCAGAAGCAAATACTGCTTCTGTTGTTCTGCTCTCATCCATAGGCTCTCGAAACGGTTGTACTTCATCCGGGCAGCCAGGACTGTGCAAGCATCTGAGATTTGCATAACCATTCCTTTGAACGAATTTGGTATTCAACGAGTTCAGACTCTCGACATTGGAGTGGCGTTCAGCGTCTGTATGCCACGCCTTCGGCCAACCAAACTCATGTGAGTGTACAAATGCGACTGTCGAGGGAAGCGAGTCGTAGTTTTGGATAATGTATGTCAAGTAAGCATTTGCTTCTTTGCCTTTATTGCGATTTGTGTGGAACGGCATAGTGGTGTTGTCGACCGTATACACAAAAGCGTCCCATCCGTAAAGCTTAGTCGTCGCCCATTCTACATCGTCGGTCGAGAGAGCACCCATCACCACCACCTTGTCGCTCAGTGCTTTGGAAGGGCTGTCCCCAGTAGTCGAGGGGCCGGCTATAGTGGAATGAATGGCTTCTGTTGTATCAACCGCGTGAGGTTTGTGAAATCCAGGAGCTGATCGACTGGAAGAATCGTCTTCTGAGACGAACAAATTCGTATCATGGCTTTCTTGTGATGTTTGGTGTAGTATGCTGTTGAGGCGTGGGAGATCTGATATCTGATAGTAGAAACAGGCAATAGTGATCAACGCTAGGGCGGCAACGATGATTCGATATAATGAATGCATGATGTATTCGTGCGAGGCGATAGAAGGACCTACCAACAATACATAGATGATCAAGCTCCGAGACAAGCAAATGAGGCAGGACAAGCTTCGCATGCTGAGAGATTCGTAATCTTGTTACGTGCGTCTCATGTTCAAAAAAAGTGGATGCTTTTCTGGTCGCGAGTTGCGGACGTCGTAATTGTTTGGGTGCTGGAGTGCTTCTACTACGTTCAGCCAAGGGACCAGTGACGCTCATGTGCTCTACGAAACCGATTTTCGTATGGTCCAGGAGTCTGCCACGAAGGCGTGTTTCTACAAAATCGATTCATGGTGGTCTTCTGGGGTTTGCGAGCGTCGTAAACAGCGAAGAGACACCGAGGTGATTGTCTAGAACCTGCAGACCCCTGATTGAGAGGGGTTGACTCGAAACGTAGTCAAGCATACTCATGTATATCTGCAGCGAACCTTTGACCAGTCCGATGTTCAGCAAGCGAAGAAGTGACAAGCAAGAAGATGTGACAATTGCAAGTCAGGGTGCTACAGATCGCAAGCCAAAAGCGGTAATTCGAGATGATCTTATCTCTCCCCCGAGAATCGCCGCAAGTTGTTGATGACATATGCGCGATAGCAACTTCTAGAACAGTCACTGTTCGCAGTCGATTATGTCCTCAGGCGTCGCCTTCGTGAAGCCTGTCACTTTCAATCATGAGCAACGAATTGCAGTGGTCGGGACAGTTCACGGCGTCTTCTGCGAGCAACTTGGCTGGAGACAAGATCGTCTTGCCTCAATCCGCCCTTGAGCAACTACTCTCGGCTGCCTCAACAGCTGCTGCCGCCACGGAACACAGCGACAATGACTTTCACACCTATTCTTCGTATTATGCAGGCTCACGACCATCACGAACCCGTTCCGACGAACTCAAGAACCAACTACCGCATCCCCTCACTTTCCGTCTGGTCAACGCAACCAATGGCCGAGTCGTCTATGCAGGCATCCGCGAGTTCTCAGCCGAAGAAGGATGCGCCTCGCTGAGCCACTTCCTCACTCAAGCGCTGGATCTGAAAGAAGATGGATCACAAATCACAATACACGCCCGACACATACCCAAAGGCACTTTTGTCAAGCTACGGCCACTCGAGGCTGGCTATGATCCCGACGACTGGAAAGCCTTACTCGAACAACACCTTCGCTCAAACTACACTACCTTGACTCGTGGTGAAGTCTTGGCTGTGCCCGGTCCCGCACGACAAGAGTTTCGCTTCCTTGTTGATTCCTTCCAACCAGAGTCAGATGCCGTTTGTGTCGTAGACACTGATCTTGAAGTCGACATTGAAGCCTTAAACGAAGAACAAGCAAGAGAGACACTGGCAAAGATTGCCCAAAAGATACAAAAGAGCCAGCGAGGTGGAGAAGGCAGTTCCGCTGGAGGTGACCTGGACGTCTTCAACCCTCAACAAGGTCAGATCGCGCCAGGAGACTACATCGACTATAATCTACCTTCATGGCCAAGGGCCCAGCCACTCGAGATCGAGGTCGAAGGTATAGAGTCAGACGACGATGTTGATTTGTTGGTGTCGCCCTTCTCTGCACGTCAAAGAAACAGGCCCCGCATCGATGAGCACGTCTTTGGTGATTTCAGTGGGCGACAGATGAAGAGGATCCGTCTAGAACCTTCAAATGTTGAGCTCGAGGACGCAGAGGCTTTGTGGATATCTGTTTATGCTTATCGTGGTGAATATGACCAGACCTCTGCGGAACCTCGTCAGTTTACCCTGCGTGTCAAGGTAGGAGACTCGCAATCTTCCGCAACTAACGGAGACTCGGAGCAGCCACCAAATCCGGAAGACGTTCGCTGCAAGAATTGCGGTCAATGGGTGCCTCAACGAACACTCATGCTTCACGAAAACTTTTGTCTGCGCAACAACATCCTATGTCCTCAGGGCTGTGGTCAAGTCTTCCAGAAGCGTTCTCCAGCGTACGAGAAGCACTGGCATTGCCCACATGACACGTTTTACGGCAACAGCACTGTCTCCCAGCATAAACACAATCATCTCTACCATCCCTCATCATCGTTCGCATGCCAGTCATGCAGCACAACCGCCACCTTTTCTTCTCTCCCTCAGCTCGCACATCACAAAACTTCTGTATGCCCCTCGAAACCAATTTTGTGTCGCTTCTGTCATTTGTCGGTACCACAGGATGGTGACCCTGATGTGCCAAACCCCGAAGCTTTACTTTCAGGCCTTACGCCTCACGAGTTGGCCGATGGTAGCAGAACAACAGAATGCCATCTCTGCGCAAGGATTGTGCGTCTGCGAGATATGGATACGCATCTCAAGCATCACGATCTGACCCGCAAGTCTCGCTCCCAGCCTCGCATGTGTCGGAATGCAGTCTGTGGCCGTACATTGGACGGTACTTCTCATGATGGCAACACCAGAGCAGCCGTCAGAGACACGGGCAACGACATTGGCTTATGTGCAGCATGCTTCGGACCGTTATATGTCAGCAACTACGATCCGGAAAACAAAGCCTTGAAGCGTAGGATCGAGAGACGATACTTGACGCAGCTTTTGACCGGTTGTGGCAAGTCTTGGTGCCGCAATACATTCTGCAAGACCGGAAGAACAAACACTGGCGAAGGCGGCGCGATGAGCACGAAGGATGCTCTGCCTATGATCAAGCCATTCGTAGATGCTAGCATCCTGCCTGCCGAAGCCAAACCATTGCACTTTTGCGTTGATGAGGCTAGTCAGACTAGAAGGACTCTAGCTGAGTTGATGGAGAAAGAGCATGGTATGAAGGGTGAGATGTATTCCCTGCCATGGTGCATAGGAGCGCTTGAGGCAGAGAATGGACAGGCGGACAAAGCGAGAGAGTGGCTTGGTAACTGGGCACCGACAAGAGCCGAGGAAGGTGCATAATGATGCTTGGGCACTCGATTCATGGCGGTAGCATAGACGGACGCAAATTTAACGTATACGAATCACGATATCAATTCATTCAATCGCGTTCTCGAATCGAAGTCGTTGGACAATACCTAGTCCGATGTTCAGCATCGCTCTTTCCACAAGCATCGGTATCCTTTCTCCCGATTGATCTTGACAGCATGACGGTCGATGGAAAGGGTGACGGAGCCCGACTATACAACCAACCTTTCACCGGATCGATTGGCATTCCGCTAACATATCAGTTTGAACTTCTGAGCATTTCATCGACTCCGAACCCAACCTCTTGCATTTCATTGCCAAGTTGACCTCGCATGGTTTTCACCCGAGATCTACAATCAGCCGGCGCACTCCACACAATTCTCTATACGGACCCCACCATCCCCACCCTCGGAGGGCCTCCGCCGATACCGTCGACGAAAGATCATCGTTAAGCCAAGCGAGAGTGCACCAAGTTCATGATCGAGGGTGTAGAAACAGGTATAAATACATCATGTAGCCGCAGATCAGAGCATTGCTCGAGGCCTACCAGCCAGAAGAGTCACCATGCACACATCAACTGCTCTGATCCCATTGCTGGCCCAGGTGGCACTGAGTGCTACCGCTCGATTCATTCCACGAGCATACAATGTCTCATTCGCTCCTGATCAGAGCCGATGGCCAAGCGGAATTCACCTCGCCGTCGACTACTATCCTTCCCAATGGCCGGACTACATGTGGGAGCCAGATATGGCCGCCATGAGAGATGCCAATATCAGCTACGTCCGTGTCAGCGAGTTTGACTGGGAAGTCCTGGAGCCTTCGGAGGGCGTATACAATTGGACTCTGTTGGACACGACCCTAGACTTGCTGGGCAAATACGACCTCAAGGCCATTGTGGGCACTCCCACGGCAGCTCCTCCCAACTGGTTGATCGAGAAATACGATGTCAACTTTGTAGATCGCACGAACCAGACCCTCATTTTTGGTTCCCGGAGACATTACAGCTTCTCTTCGTTTGACTACAGGAAACTCAGTCAAGGCATCACACAAAAGCTCGCTGAAAGATATGGCAACAGCTCGAACATCGTCGCCTGGCAACTTGATAACGAGTTTGGCTGCCATGATACAGTTCGCTCGTATGACCACAACGCCATCACAAGGTTCAGGACCTGGCTGAAGGAAATGTACGGCACCATCGAAAATATGAACGAAGCCCAAGGCCGTGTCTTCTGGAGCTCTCAATACGTCAGTTTCGATACTGTTCAGCCTCCGTTCTTGAATGTTTACATGCCCAATCAAGCCCAACTGCTAGACTGGTATACATTCAGCTCCGACATGGTCATTGATTTCGCCAAAGAGCAGACTGCCATCATTAGACAGTTTGCTCCAAGCCATGCCATAACCACCAACTTCATGGTTCAATTCACCGATTTTGATCATTTCAAGTTCAATCGTGAGGTTGGGCTTGATTTTGCCACTTTCGACAACTATCCCCTTGCTGGTGTGTCTGAAGGTGCTGAGTACTTACGTACTGGACTGCCTGATTTGCAAGCCATGCAACACGCACTTTATCGGGGCATCGCCGGATCTGCTTATGGGATCAATGATGGGCCTTTCGGTGTCATGGAGATGCAGCCTGGTGTTTTGAACTGGAACACGTACCGTGTATCTCCGTTGGAGGGTATGGTACGCCTTTGGACGCTCGAGACATTTGCTTCCAAGGGCGATATGGTGAATTACTTTCGCTGGAGGCAGGTTCCTTACGCCCAAGAACAAACGCTCTCTGGACTCTTTGTGTCTGACAATACCCCTGATGAAGGATTTGGTGAGACTCAGATTGTGGCTACGGAGGATTTACCTGCACTCCGGCCAGTCATGGATACGGAAGAGACACAAGCAAGCGTAGCTCTGATCTTTGATTATAGCTCCGTCTGGGTCTGGAACATTGAGCCATATTCTGGAACTTACACACCACACGATTCAGGATTTGACAACATCGGACTGGCCTATTTGGATGTAGTTTCATCCTTCTACACTTCGTTGCGCCGTTTGGGGCTTGATATCGACATCATATCTCCCGAGCAAGATTTGAGCAAGTACAAGATGGTGGTTGTACCTAGTCTACCAATAATTCCGACAGCCTTCGACACCGCACTGTCAAGCTACAACGGCACCGTGATCTTTGGCCCACACACTGGCTCTCGAACCCCCGAGTTCGCTTACCCACCCGGCCTCAACCCTTCAGCTGGTACACTGCGCGACAGAGTACCCATGAAGGTGACAAGGGTAGAAACACCGCCTTCCTATGCCAACAGTGGCGTCTCTTATGCAGGAACCACCTACAACATTTCTCTGTGGGAGGAGAACATTGTTTGCAGCAGAGACAACGGAACCAGTGAAGCCACCATCACTTCTACCTCGCAGCATAGAAAGGGTAAACCCGCTGCTTGCACAAAGAATGGTTTCCACTACTTGGCTTTCAACCCTCCCGTCGATCTGCTGGTTTCTTATATCGGTGATGCGGCGAGAGCAGCGGGAATCAAGGATGTGTTTGGCAGAGACGCAAGCAAAGACAATGATCTAGGAGGTAATTTGAGAGTGCTTGAGCGAGGAGGTTTGGTGTGGGCATTCAACTATGGAGTCGAGGACGTGCAAGCTCCAAAGTTGAATGGCACGGTAGTGTTGGGAGGAAACGGCACAACTATCGAGGGAGCAGGTGTACGGGTGTGGAAGATGTAGTCAGTGGGACTTGTCGAGTCAAACAGTAGGAGAAAACCAGTCGTCATATTGTTCACCACGCAGAATAGACTCTAGTGTTCGATATAAGCGTGCAAAAAAAAAAAATGTGACAAGAAATGCAACAAGACCAGAGACCAATCAACAAACACAGCCATGCGCAACCGTGTAAATCATCCCAAGTACCATTGAATTCACCGTACTCGACCATCACTTGACCATCACATGCACCTCCAAAACTCCATCATCGAGGAAAAAAGTTTATACCCATTCATCCAGATTCCCTTTGACTCTCTCACTCTCACACAAATATACTGCACCATCATAAAACCAGTGAGAGTTACGAGAAACTCTTGAAATCTTGCCCGGTTAGGTGGTAGTGTGAGAACAAGAGCGGTATGGTTTTGTGACAAGACAGGTTTTGTGTAGAGGTAAGTGGGATTGGTTTGAGATTGGAGGTGTCGATGGGAGCTGCTGGGATAGTGTGAGGGTTTGGTTGGGATTGTCGTGGGGTCAAGCCGTAGGTTGAAGAGAAGGAAACCATTTGAGGGAAGGCAGTGGTCAAGAAAAAGGCAGCGATCAAGACCGAGTCAGCCATCAGAGAATGCAAGTCAACGCATTGACGAGAGAAAGGTAATGCGTGGAAGACAAAGAGAGGAACGAGGAGGAGTGTGGTTCGACAAGAGAGAAAACGAAAGCAATGGAGGCAAGGAAAAGTGTGACTAGGAGATGGATGTGATGGGATATTACTCGTGTAGTTTGCCTGTACTATCGCTCATGTGAGTCTATCGGAGACATATGAATTTCCTTGCGAGTTTGTGCTGTTTCGAGGATGGATGGTTCGACTGTCATGCACCAATGGCATGTTTTGAGCTCAGAGACTTTGAAACTCGGAGAGGAACTTCACATTCGACAAAATACTGTCAAAGCCTCCTCTACGAATGCGTCCACTCAGCCTTCTTCTTGTTCGCAAACGCATTCATGCCAATCTTCTGGTCCTGGCTGCCGAAAAGCCCATGGAACAATCTCCTCTCATACTCGACACCCTCCCTAACACCCAAATCCTGACTCTTGTTGACGGCCTCCTTGCAAGCCTTGACGGCAAGCTTCGAGTATCCCGCAATCTTGGCCGCCGTGTCCAGCGCACCCTCCACACAAGCTTCCGCGCTGTCAAAGCACTTGGCGACTAACCCCCACTGCTCGGCTTGCTGGCCTGAAAAGTTGTCGCCTGTGAGGATGAGTTCCATGGCTTTTGCTTTGCCGATTGCGCGTGTGAGGCGCTGTGTACCGCCCGCGCCGGGGATGATGCCGAGCTTGATTTCCGGCTGGCCAAAGGTGGCAGACGTGGATGCGTAGAGGATGTCGCACATCATGGCCAGCTCGCAGCCGCCGCCCAAAGCATAGCCGTTCACGGCGCCAATGACGGGTTTCTTGATGTGTGTGAGGTTGGACCAGGACTCGATGAAATCTTGGCCGTAGGCGTCGGCGAAGGTCTTGGGGGCCATTTCTTTGATGTCAGCGCCGGCGGCAAAGGCTTTGGGGGAACCGGTGAGGACGATGGCGGCGATGGAGGCGTCTTTGTCGAGGGCCGAGGTGCAGGCGTTGAGTTCGTTGATCAGAGGGGAGAAGAGGGCGTTGAGGGCTTTGGGTCTGTTGAGCGTGACTGTTGCGAGGCGTCAGTTACTGCGAACAGAGTGGCCATAGGAGAAGAAAGGCATACTCAGAGCAACACCGGGACGGGGAGTGCTGAGTTGAATGTGCTCATAGCTGTGTTCGGCCGACGGTGTGGAGTATGGACGTTGAATCCGGGGTGCTACCGTCTTGACGAAGCGAGAGGGAAATGGTCTGGCTACTCTTAGACTCTGCATTGTGAATGTCCAGAGCTCAATTGGTTGTAGAATGGTAGGGAGTAGAAAATGTTGCGCTTACATATCAAGGTGGACGGCCGTGAAGCTCCTCCCCGCTTATGTCATCGCCTGTCTTGCCGAGGTGTCACCATATTGGGAAAGGCGCCTTTTCTCCGACTCTCTCCTTGCAAGGCCCACCTTGATCCTCTCAAGCTATACAAAGTGTAGTATAGTCTGATGCAACGTATTAAATCATAAGGTATCGTATATATAGGGTAAGAAAAACCATAATTTAGAATTTTTACTATAGTTACCGTTTTATACCGGTAGTACTACTTACTTAGTAGGCTTATTTAATATATAAGAGGGCAAGGGCTATATGCGCTATTTAACACACCCCCTAAGATAAGAAAGATCCATCTTCTATAGATCCTTTAATCCTATAATATCTAATTCTTCTTACTAGCAATTTTATTAAAAAGAGCCTAGACTTAGTTCTTACTAATCTTAAGGTACTTACATCTCTTCTTAAGAACCTTTATAATAGTAAAGATATGTTTCTTAGTAAAGACGTTATTATTCTTCTCCTTCTAGTTATTAACTAACTTAGGTTTTATCTATTTAGAAACATATATATACTAGTTAACTTTTTTATAGGTATAGAACTCTTAATAAAGGGTACGGGCTTACTTAAGAACGGTTTTCTAGTTAAAGGCATAGATATTCTTTTCTATCTTATTAAGTCTAGTAGAGAAGTTTATAGAACGGTACTACTTCTTAGTAGAGAGATAAACTAAAACGTTATTAATATAGGTAAGGTTTCTAATAGTAATAAAGTAGTTATCCTTAGACTTTATATAAGTCTTATTATTATAAAGGTAGAATATTTTCTTAAGAATGTAATTATATAGTTTATTTACTTAACGTTTATTAGCATAGTTCTTATTAGCCTTATTTTAAGACTCCTTTTTCTTTTTAGCCTTTATAGTAAGCTACTTAGTAGTATAGATAATCTTCTTACGGCCGCCTCTATTATTACCCGTCTTTTTAACCTTATTCTTTAAAAAAGAAATAACTTCTTTCTTTTTATTTTTAAGGTTAACTTTAGTACTAATCTAGGTAGCCTTAAAAGCCTTTATAGGAGTTATAGGCGCTATAGCTTAAGTTATAGTAGATAGATATATAGAAAGTAATGTTTTACTATAAATAGATATACTAATTTTAATAGCGTTATAGAAGATTAATAATTAATAGGCCAAATTCTTAAGAAGATAGATTATAGTAAGTCTTATAATGCGGTAGAAAGATATATAGAAGATTACTAGCATAGTAAAGTTAAGAAACTATACGTTAAGTAAGATATAGCTAATAAAGTTAAGTTAGTATAGTAGATTATACTAAAGCAAATCTTAATAAATCTCTAGTTTATTTATCTACTAGTAAGCCTTTTTACTTATAGATATATAAACTAATAAATTCAAGCGTATAGTAGTTTATATCTTTACTAGAAGTTCTATTTTATAGTAGATATGTCTACTAACGGTATTTAGAGTTTCTAATAAAAAACTTTTTCTTACTATATAGTAGTTATAGTAGTCTCTCTACTTAAATTAATGCCGTCTAGTAGTTAAAGTTATATTTAATTAATAAACTAAAGGTAATTTTACGGTAATAGTAGTTTAGTAAAACCATCTACTAGTATAGAGTTTATATTAAGCTACTTTACTTATAGTAAGCCATTTTAGTACTTCTTTCTTAGCTAGCATTACTATACGTTAACATACCGTATCTTAGTATTAATTCTTATACCTATAAAAGTAATAATTTATAGTGTTTGCTAGTTATTATAGTAGAGGTAAGTCTATATAGATAGATAAAGATTAATCTACTTAAATAGCCTTTCCTACTATAGTAGCTCTAAGGCTATATAACTAATAGCATAGAGCTCTACTTTAGTGCTTAACTTTATTACTATTATCTATTTTACTACCTTCTAATCTACTATACCCCTAAAGAAATAAAAGATCTATTTCTCTAATAATCTTTATATCTCTTTATTATCTATAAAAAAGGCATTAGATGCGCTATAGAACTCTACTAAATCCTATCCTTTTAGAAAGTAATTACTATACTTAATGCTAATATGTTTATTTTATAGTAGGTATCTTATATAGTAAAGTGCTACCTCTACCTATACTTACGTAGAAGTAATAAGGCAGCCGGTAAGCTAAGATACTATAAAAGTAATGTCCGGTTAAGTCTATATAGTAGCAAAGTTTAAGAAGCTAATAATATTTCTATATTTCTTAACTCTAGTAGGTAGCGCTACTTTAGTTAATCTTATTAGGTTAAAGTTATACGGTAGAGGCAATCTAATAGGCCTACCCTTATTTAAGACCTTATAGCGTTAAGCTATCTTCTTAATATACGACTTCTATATTAACTAAAGCTTTTTTTATTCTTAATTTCTAGTAATCTTAATACTATAGAACTATTCTATCTTTCTAAGAATTCTTATCTTATATTTGCATATAAGCTTATTTTTAAGTTTTAGAGCTTCCTATTTATACTATTTCTAGTAGGTAATATAGATATTATCTATAAAAAAAAAGACAATTATATGTTTACTTACTATAAGGTAATCTATAATTTCTATAAGTTCTAGGTTCTAAAGGGCTTATTATAGGTTCTTATACTAGAGCATTAGTAATTCCTTAAATCTATATAGCGCCTTTATGCACTTTAATAGTTTTTTAGAAGCTTTAAATCTATTTAGTAGATATAGAAAGATTAGTACTAGAAGCTTTAAGTTAAATAGGCGTTTACTATATCTATTTAGATTATCTTAAGGTTAAATTAAGTAATAAGAGCTATAAGAAAGCGGAATATACGGGCGGATAGGGTAGCTATATAGGTATCTTAACTAGTAGTCTATAGGTTACCTCTTACGTAGAGCCTTACTTTCTACTTCTTAATTAGTTCTTACTATATTAACTTATACTTTTATACCTAAGTAAGAGGGACTGCTTATTAACCTTTTACTTTATACTTATCTACCTAGTAGAATATGCCTATATTAATAGCCTTCTAGAACTTAACGTTTAAGGTAGTAAGCTATTTAGATTTATACTTATGTTTTTTAATCTCTTTCTATCTTTACGGCTCTAGTAGCTTTTTATAAGTATAATCTTTATCTTATGCTCTTATTATAAAGACCTTTATTATTATTGTTATATTTACCGTATCTAGAGCTTTTATAAAGTATATTAGGTTTTCTATTTTTTAAGGCTTTTTAAATATTAGTAGTAGCTCTTTTTTAAGCTTATCTATTAGTAGTCTATCTTTAATAGTTTTCTAAGTTAGTAGTAAAAATACTTATTTATATATACTAGCGTTTCCTTCTATACAAGGTTCTAGGTATTATAGTTAATAGTAGAAGTCCTTATAGAGCAGTTTACTTCTATTATAGAGGATTTCTTTATCTACTTCTTTCTTATTAATCTTATAGTCCGATATTACCGTATCTTCTATTATAGTGTCTTAAGTCTATAAGGCCTTATCCTCTATAGTAGGCTAATTTACCCCCTAAGGTCTTAAAGACCCTACTACTTTAAGGAGCTTATTAAATTAGAACTCTACTAGAGCGGCTAGGTATTCTATATAGATGTTTAGATAGTTACCTTCTATTATATAGCCTATATTAAGATCTCTTTCTATCTTATACTTTAGCTTCTTATTAAACCGTACGTTATATATATATATAACCTTCTTTTATAAAGGTAGCTAGATCTAGTAGATATTATATCCTTTAAATCTAATAAGGTATTCTAGGTAGTAGCGGCTTACTAGTTTAGCTCTCTTTAAAAGGTCCTTTAGAAACGTTTTATATATATATGCTCTTAATCCTATTTTATAAATATATAATAGTAGAGGTTACTTTCTAGTAGCTACTTTATATAGCGTTTTCTAGTCTAGAGATTTAGTAGGCGTTTAATTTAGTAGATATACTACGGTAGATACTAGCTTTAGCTATAGTCCTTTAGGTAAATTGCTTTCTAGAGCTAGTAACTAAGCTACTATTATAATTAACTTACCGGCTCTTTTTACTAGATCTTACTTAGTAGTATATAGAGCTATTAGTTTCTAGTAGATACCGTTCTTATATAGTTTGCTATAAAAGACTAGACTATATTTTAGGTTACTATTACTATTAAGAATATAGAGTTCTCTATTTATTACTCTTATAAATTGTTATAATTCTAGATAGGATTCTATAAGGGTTATACTATTTAATAATAGTATAGTCTAGACAAAATGCATGTTTATATCTACGTTATAGGTATATATTATATATTTGTTACTATTAAACGTAGTATTAAATTTAATGGCATTTACTAATACCTCTTTAAAGGAAGTTAGTATATATATGTTATACTATTCTTATCTAGATATAATCTAACGTTCTTTTAACTATATATATATATTACATTTATATATTAGCGGTGCTTTATCTTTCTTATTAGTAGTTCTAAGAATAATAGCTTTCTAAGTTATTAATTCTAGTTTATATATCTTCTTACGGCCTTAGTAACTAAGTAGATAATACTACTAGTAAGCCGTTAACTTCTATAAGAAAAGTAGTTTACGGCTACTCTATACTATAAATATACTTTTATAGCGCTTTTTCTATTAATAGCTATAATAGGCTTTTTAAACTAGTAGAGGTTTTTCTTAATTATCTATAGGCTATTAGTATATGCCTACCGGTTTACCCTATAGTAGTATATTAAGCTTAAAGTATAAAAGATAATTATGTTAAGTTATCTTTATAACTAGAATGCCTTTTTAATTATATTATATATCTATCCTCTTATTAAGATATAGCCTATATTGCCTTATTCTAGTAGATAATATAATATTAGTATAGAATCCTAGTATATACTATATGTCTTATAGCACTAGTTAAGTAGTTCTACCCCTTAGTATAGGTAGTACTAGAGTAGCACTTTCTATAGTAATAACTTTTAGTAAGGTGTTTTCTATAGCTACCTAGCTATCTTCCGGTATATATAATACCTTAAAGCTAGCCTTAGTTAGCTTATTAATTATATAGACATTTAAGCCTCCGTTAAGTAACTAGTAATCTACGTTCTTATTCTCTCTTTTTATTAACATAACTACTATAGAGCCTAAGGTTCCGGTAGTATAATTACTAGCTAGTAGCTATATAGCGTTATTACTTATTAGAAGCTAAGCTTTATTATAGCGTCTCTTTAGTTATATATTTAGTATAGCTATAAGAGACTTCTTTCCGTTAATTTTGTCGTTAATAGTAATAGCTACTAGATCTTCCTTTTCTACGCTAATTCTTTAAGTAGAGTTATTCTTATATATATAGTTCTTAAAGTACTCTAGTTACTTTTTTTACTTAGAAGTTATATTTTCTAGAGCTAGCCTTTTCTTATAGATAATAATAAGATAGTCTTAAATGTTTCTATAGGCCTAATCCCTTAGCTTTTTAGTAAGCTTACTATAGGTATAATCCCTTTAAGGTTTATCTTCTTTACTTTTACTACTATCTTATTCTTAGAAGGTAGTATTAGTAAACTACTTTTTCTTAATAGATATTATATTTATAGTTCTAAACTTTTCTAGCACTTTATAAAAAAAGTCTTTTAATCTATTAAAAAGTTTAGAAAGATCCTTATTTTTCTTATTAGTAAGTATTTATTCTTAGGTAATATCTATCTTATTTTTAAATATATAGTAGTAGTCTTTCTTAATATACTTAAGTAGAAAATGCTCTACTTTCTTAAGTCTATTATAAAAGTTTTCCTACTTAATAAAGTAGGTCTTAAAGTTATCTAACTTAGGGCTAAGCATTAGCGTCTTATAGATAGATAATAGCATCTTTTTTTTAACTAAGGCTAATAGCTTATATTTCCTCTAGATATAGTTCTACTAGAAAGATAGAGTAGTTAGTTAGTTATTAAGTTTATAAACAACTATAAGAAAGAGGGTTCTATTAAAGTAGGCCTTTATCTTCTTTTTACTATGTTTAAACTTTTTCTTTAGCTTATACTAATAAGTATAGTAGTTATACTAAAAGGTATAGTTCTTATACGCGCAATTCTTATTAGGGTCCTTAATAAAGACCTTATCTAGACTAGGTATATAAAAGGTAGGAGGTACCGGTATAACTATCTTTTTAGGCTTATTAATCTTAATTCTTTTCTTTCTAGTTATCTTATTACTTATATACTTCTATATATTAAGGCATTATGCTAATAATTAAGTCTATATAAAGTAGTCTTTAAATACTAGGTAACTAGTACATTATACCTCTTAAGGGTTAGCTAACGGAAAATAGTATATACTTAGTATAATAATCTATAGTAGATTAGTGCGTGTTTCTATTGTTCTTTATAGCTTAGAGGTAATAGACCGGGCTTATAATTATTAAATTATAAGGTATTGTATATATAGGGTAAGAAAAACCATAATTTAGAATTTTTACTACGGTTACCGTTTTATACCGGTAGTGCTGCTTACTTAGCAGGCTTATCTAATGTACAAGAGGGCAAGGGCCATATGCGCTATTTAACACAACGGGTATACGTGTGGAGCATCGTGGGAATATCATTTCCTATAGCCTTTATTCTGAGTCCGAGTCGTCGAATACAGCCAAGCTCTCTCTCTTCTTCTCCTTCGCAGGCTCGCTTGAAGGCTTCGCACCCAATGAGAACTTACTCGAAGATGCATTGCTTCCACCGAGCGAGAAGCCCATCGCAGGGGAAGCCTTCTTTGTGTCTTCGACAGGTGCTGTAGCAGTAGGCGCTGCATTGAGCGACATGGAAAAGTTCGACAGCTTGGGCGCTGGTTTGGGTGGTGGTGCTTCGCCATCTGCAGTAGCGAGGATAAGGTCTGCCGCCGAAGGTCGTGACGGCTGCCGCTTGACCGCCGGTTGGACCTGTGTGGCTTGTACTGGTTGTGGCCTTGTTTCCTGAACCATGACTTCTGGCGTACTCTCGACCTCGCCATTCTTCCAGCGCTTCTTCAGCTCCTCTTCTCTATCCTGCTTCTCTTGCTCATCTTTGGTCTTTTGCTCTGCATCGGTCAAAGGTGGAGTCAAGAACACTTCTTTGAACCTCCTGTGACTTTCTGGTGCGAAGATACTTTCACGCTCCCAGCAGTCCAGGACCACCGTGATGCGGCTTTTCCATTGCTCGCCACGCACACGGCCCCATCCGTATTGCTTGGGCATGCGACCCAGCTTCTCAAACACTTGCCGACTGGTGAGAGCCGATTCGAACAATGATCGATACTTCCATGCATCACGCACACCAGAGACTGATGTAGCTGCCAGAGCGTCGCTGATGACATATAACCCCACCAGCTGCGCGCCAGAGATGTCTTTTCCGGTTGAGGGCTCTTGCTTGGTGTCGTTCTCCTGGTCCACTAGCATTTCAGATACCTCTTTTGATGCAGGCTCTTCAACATCTGCATCTTCGTTGCCACCTAGCATGCCGAAAGAAGCCCTGGGTCCATCGACTTCGGTGTCATAAATATCATCATCGTCGTTTTCTCCGTCTTCGTCCCCAGCTCTAGGTCGGTCGATCTTGTAGTTAACAGAGAAGCGGAAAGGATTTTCAAGGTTGGAGACAAGCATGTCGACGACTTCTTCGGCATCTTGACCAGAGAATTTGATGACCAAATCCGTGACAGCCTGCACATCTCCTTCACATAGATAGCCAGTGCTGTCCGGCAGGTGGTTCAAGAAGAAAGCCAGCTTGGCCTTACGGTATGGGTTCAGATAGCGCGGTCGCGAAATGCCTGGATCCTCAGGAGCGACACCTTGGTTTTGGACAATATGATCGTCTTCATCGTCAGTGTCGAGATCTGAAGAGACGTAACCGGAATCCGACATGAGATCAGCCAGATTCTGGGCGTGCTCGTATTTGGGTTTCTCTGATGGAGGTATCCAAAAGGGGCCGTCGTCGAACGGACGAACATGGTTGTTCATGCGAGCAAGCTCATCCATCATGGACCATTGATGGGAGTCTTGGCCAGTCTTTGCAGGGGGTTGAGAGGCATAGTACTGATAGACTAGCCAGCGGTACCAGACATGACCTTGACTAGTGTTGTCGAACAACCAAGCCCAGTGTTCTCCATGCTGGACGTCTGGCTGAGCCATGAGCAGACACTCCCACTCGGGACCGTATGTGATGAGTTTCTCGACCGTCTTGTTTATCATAGCGAGCTGCTTGAGATCTGAGGGCGGCGTCACATTGACGACTAGAGGAGCGGGACCTTGATGGCGTAATTGTGGTGGTAGGGATTCTGGTGGAGGGGCGTTGCGGAAGTTGTGTGAGGGAGGAGGTTCGCGAGGCATCTGTTTGGCGCCAAAGGGTTGGACGGGGAGGGTTGAAGTAGCGGTATGGAGGACGGAGTTGACGGACGAGGAGATTGTGATGTGTTTGGAGATGTTGAGATGGCAGCCGAAGCCCAGATACTTCTGCTGGAGGGCATTGACGGCGCTGTCGATGTCGCTGGAGGCCGTGTCGGGTGTGAGAGCAATGACAGCGGTCAAGGAGCGGCCGGTGGACGAGGGAGCAAAGGCCATGTCGTCGAGCTTCAAGTTGTTAGGTAGCCAGCTGCGTATCGTCGCTTCGGTCGTGTTGCGTGGTAGTGATGACAACAGCATGGTAGGACGCTTGACGACCGTCTCTGGACTTGCTCTGCTGTCTGTTTGTCTCCTTTCTCTTTCTCGCTCTTGTTCTAGCTCCCTCTTGCGCTTCAAGGATAGCGGCGCGGGTCCTGGTGGTGGGCCGAGAGTACCTGGTCCGCTGCTTCTCATGGGAGCTCCCCTGGTGTAGCCTCCTCCATCTGCGACCCTTGGGCCGCCATAGGCGCTACGACCGGCGGCTACCTGTGCGACAAAGTCGTCTTCATCCTCGTCGGCGAACGAGTCCTCAAACTCTCGTAGAGCAGCTCTGTTCTCGGCTTCTTCTCGTATGCGTTTCGCTTCGGCTTCTTGTCGCTGTTTTTCAAAGACGGACACTTTCTTGGGCGCGTTGAGTTTCGATGACAGGTCCGGGATGCCCTTGTCTGACATGGTGGGTATGTAGCTGATCAAGTTGGCGTGCTTCCTTCAACTTCTTGATCCCTCATTGAACCCTTGACCCAAGCGTCACTTTTGTGGGGTAGCGCCTTCCCTTTCTATACCATTCCTCATCGTTGCCTCCAACCTTGTCATCAACACATACAAGCCATCATGGCAGACACCAACAATCTGCTACGCTTCCTGACGGCCGAGGCCAAACTGCCCTTGGCTGCCGCCATCGCACAAGCTGCTGGTCTTCAGAAAGCGAATCTAGTATCGTAGGTGTTAACCATTTCCTTCTGTCAACAATCATCGTCTTGTCTACCCCACCTTGATTCATCCCAATTTTCACGGGTGCAGACTGCTTAGTGCCTCTTGCAAGTACAATCCTGACGCTTCAACAGCATCGAGGATCTTGCCAAAGCTGACTTCGACACTCTGAAAGCTGCCTCCGCCACCGAAAAAGCGGCAAAGGCTACACTAGCTGCTGCAAAACGCGTCTCGATCAAGCGCAAGAGAGGCCTTCCTGAGGCTTCTACTCCAGCGTCATCCAAACGTTCTAAAATTGACCCCGCCAACATTCAATCTCCTGCTGATGTTGAAGCTGCCCTTGTCCTTCCTACGTCTGATCTTACAGAAGAAGATCTTGGAAACATCGTGCTTACAACCAATCGGGCTCCTTTGTTGCTGGCCTTTGCTGCCACCCTAGTAAAGCATACAATGCCTGAACAACCTCCTTCTTCATGCTTAAGCCTTGCACAAGCTGTCACTTCTCTTAACGCACAAGCCAAAGCTGCAAATATCGGCCTTGCAAATACTGCATCTGCTGAGAAGGAGGGCTGGGGCCAAGGTCAATCTCTAGTCAAAGTCATGACCAGAGACGTCCGCGTGCTGAAAAGATGGGGCTATGAATGGAAAGCAGTTTCAAAAAACACCAAGGACATCAAAACTGAAGAGCCGGATCAGGAACTACTCAGCGTTGACCACAGTGAGCCGTCATCTTCGGAAGATTCGCCCGCTCTTTTAGCACTCGACCTCGAGCAGCTCAAGCGTTTGGATGGCCCGCCAATCATCTCAGCATCTGCAAGCACAGCTGGTCTTCCAGTATATCACGCAGATGCTGCACGCAACTACATCTCGAAAGCCTTTGACTCCGTCTACGATGACAAGCCCGAGACAAAAAAGAAGAGACCAACGGCCGAGATTGCTGCAGAGCGTGAGGCGAATCTAGGACACCTGGTCAAGGCCTTGGACCTATTATTCCAATCCTGGTCTATTGTTCTCGATTCAGATGACCTGGATAAACGCGCTTGGAACTGGTACGTCAAGGTGCGGCCTCAAGTTGAAGCTGGTCGTGCTGGCTGGGGAGCAAAAGGTCAGGTCAAGCTTAAGGACATTCTGGATCTCAGACGGACGAAATGATCGTTTCGCAATATCAGATCTCAAAGCAGGAGGCAGTCATGAACGGAGAGGAATTACGACCTCTACGAAGAAGCTGCATGTTCTTGATTATTCTATCCCTGCTTGAAGATACCAGCATATGCACTCAGTGCAGGTGCGCCACCAAGATGCGCATACAAGACCTTGCTCCCTTCTGGAAACTCGCCCTTCTTGACCATCTGGATCAAACCATCCATGCTCTTGCCCTCATAGACTGGATCCGTCAGCATACCTTCGGTCCTAGCAGCAAGTCTGATTGCTGCCATCGTGCCCTCGTTCGGCAATCCATACTCGGGTCCTCCAAATCGTGTATCCAAAACGACGTCTTCGGCTGTGATCTTGCGACCCAATTCGACAAGCTCTGCGGTGTTCTGGGCAATACGCAAGATTTGGGCGTGGGTCTTTTCAGGCTTTGCAGACGCGTCGATGCCGATTACCTTGTCCGCTCTGCCATCGGAAGCAAAGCCAACTACCATGCCAGCCTGAGTAGATCCGGTCACTGCGCAGACAACAATATAGTCAAACTTGAAACCCAGCTGTTTCTCCTGCTCCATGACTTCCTGTGCGAACGCCACGAACCCAAGACCTCCGTATTTGTGCTCCGAGCAACCAGCAGGGATCGGATAAGGCTTTCCACCTTGTGCCTCGATCTCCTTCATTGCTTCTTCAAACGAAGGTCTGATGCCGATATCGAAACCAGCCTCATTGAGTCGCACATCTGCACCCAGAATCCTACTCAACTCGATGTTGCCAACTCTATCATACACAGAGTCGTCATAATTGACCCAGTTTTCTTGGACAAGCACACATTTCATGCCCAGCTTTGCAGCCACAGCGGCAACCTGACGTGTCTGATTTGACTGCACGCCACCAATGGAAACCAAGGTGTCGTAACCTCCAGAAATGGCCTCGGGGATCACATATTCGAGTTTTCTGGTCTTGTTGCCGCCGAAGGCGAGGCCGGAGTTGCAGTCTTCGCGTTTTGCGTAGATCTGGACCTTGTCGCCCAGGGCTTTGGAGAGTCGGGGTAGGTGTTGGATTGGCGTGGGTGTGCCGAAGGTGAGTTGTTCTTTTGGGAATTTGTCGAGTCTCATGATTGTTGGTTTGTCTTTTGAGTGTGGGTAGCGAGCTGCTATTTGTCGATATGAATTACGCTTTCTCTTGATGTATTATCGAAACGGAAGGAACAGCACAATAACAATTGAACTTTATAGCTTGCCTGTGTCCATTTAACTACCACGAGATATATCGAGGGGTATGGTAGTCGTGCTTGCCCTAGCTTTGTACTAGTGTTGGCCTATCAATCCTTCGCATCCGATATCGTATCCTCGGGGAGCGTCCGCCAAGTTGTCCCATCATCTTGCCGATCTTGGAGCACTGTGTCCGGGCAAGCAAGAGCCAATGCCTCGAAATCTCTCCAAGTCTTGTTCCAAGAAATCCTTGTGACCACTCAAGCCAGCAAAGCAGAGTTGTCGTGTCGGTGAACAAAAACCACCACGGGCAGAACCCCCCAATCCAAAAACGGCAAGTCTTGGCGTCACCAACCACCAACCACTTCCTTTCCTTCCAGCTTGCTACAGCAAACATTTCTGCCCTTGTTCGAATCGATATAAAAAAGTTCATTTCCAGCTCGCATGGAAAATTCATCTCTCCAAGAATCAGCAAACATGAAACGCAATCTTTTGCTCTGCGTCGATGCCTTTGGGACTTTATTCCGTCCTCGCAGTCCCATTGCCGAACAATACGGTAGTGTGGCTCGAAGCATGGGTGTCAAGGTTTCTGATGAGGAGGTTGCGAGGAGTTTCAAGACTGGTGAGTTTTGTGATTGTTCGGAGACAAGGCGGTATAGTAGAGTTGTTGTGGGGACGTTGGTGGAGATGGCAAGACGTGAATAATTGAAATGGGCTAATGATTTGTAAACAATAGCTTTCAAGGAGACTTCAAAGGCATATCCCAATTATGGGAAAAAGACGTATATGGGGGCGAAACAGTGGTGGACTGAGGTATGCTAACCTTCCTTTTCTCTTGCCTGTCCCCAGGAGGTATTTCCAAACTAATACTTCTTCGTCCAGGTCATTGACAAAACCTTTACATCCCATCACCCAGGTCCCCTCCCCACTACCCTGACTCCAACACTGATTAACCGCTTCTGGTGCAAAGACGGCTATACTCTCTTCCCAGATACCTCCTACCTCCAAAAACTCGCCCGCTCGCCTCAACGCCAAAAAGATGCTTCAAACAGACTAGTCATAGGCGTCATCACAAACTCCGACGACAGAGTACCTGACGTATTGACTTCATTGGGTCTACGGGTGAATGCTTTACGCTACAACTCCACCATCAAAGACACCAACACGCAACAAGAACCCCAAGACATAGATTTCTGCATCATGTCCTACGACGTCGGTGTCGAAAAACCATCCCCCAAAATCTTTGACGCCGCAGTGGAGACATTGGCTTCTTTACTTGCCTCCGAGGGCAGCACCTTCAACAAGAATGACTGGGGGTTACTCTACATAGGCGACGAGGTTGGCAAAGATGCACAGGGTGCTGTCAAGGCGGGCTGGGATGCAGTCTTATTGGACAGAGGGGAAAAAGTGGATGCGGCGTTTCCAGGCGATTTTGCAGGTGTGGAAGGCTGGATTGAGGTTGAGGGCAAGAGAGTGCCGATTTTGGAGGGTTTTGGGGCGATGGGGGGGTTTGGGGGGCATGAGTTGTTGAGGGTTGGAGGGGTGTGAGATGGGATGTGGACAGGGCGTCAAGTCCTTGAATTGAGAACTGTGATGTGGACTGATTTGGATTATATCTACTCAATGTCACCATAAGGTATAATCAAGTGTCTTGTATTCCCAGCTCACAGAAGCCAGATGAGATACTCTAGATGGAGAGATAGATGCTGTATATGATGGTACACGTAAGATCTATATAAACAAGAATTACAGGAAGCAGATTCCAGCTGCCCTCCTTTTTATATCAAAGCGCATGAACTCCTTCTAACCCAACACCAAAACTCCTCGGGATATTGTAAATGAAGAAAAAGAGACGAGAAAAGTAAAAACCAATGAGGGGGGCGAAAGAGGACTACCATCAAGTAGCAGCCGAAGGCGGCCAAGACATGACACCCCCATTCCGCGGCAACTGGAAGCTCCTCCTGTTCGGCTTGGCCACATTGGCAATCGAGTTCACACTATCGACGCGCAACTTTGTAGTTCCCTGTTGCGCGGGCGGCGGCAGCAATCGTCCCCCACTCGACACCATACTCGGCAACCTCGACTGAGGCATCAACGTGCCACCAGGGCTCTGCGGCGGACTAGCCACCGAAGCTCTATCCAACACCACCGTCTCGACAGACACCATAGAAGACGCAGAAGACGCGACAAATTCTGTGCCTGCACCCTGCCATTCGAAGAAATGCGTGCCGCTGGGTACATCGTGCACTTGCCCGTTTCCGAGGTGGATTTCTCCGGACGCGCCGGCGGGGATGGTGACGCCGAGTTGGACCATGCCCGTGGCGACCAGGACTCTCCAGGTGGCTTTGCAGAGCCCGAATGGCGTTTCGATGCCGCCGGACGCGTGATCCAGGCCTCCGCCCACCAAAGGCCTGATCTTGATTTTGCGGTATCCGGGCTCGAGGGGCGTGATCCCGACAATGCCTTCTTGCAGCCAGCGCGTGCAAGCCCCTGTGGCGACGTGATTGTGAGACCCCTTTGCTCGGCCGGTCTCGTCGTAGCCGGTCCAGGTTTCCCAGATTGTGGTTGCGCCGGCTTCGATCTGGTTGAGAAAGGTGTGGGGTTGGTTGTTGAGGAGCAGTTTGTAGGCAATGTCTGCTCTGCCGTTGTCGCTGAGGACGGTCAGCAGCATGGCTGTATTGAGCAGTGTGGTGCCGAAATGATAGTCGCTGTCGTGGATGATCTCCACCAAGCGAGCGACAGTGCTGGGGCGCGAAGAGGCGGGGATGAGATTGAAGGCTAGAGCGCGCACATAGTCGTCTTGCTTGTCGTCGCCAATGCGGCCATCAGAGTATACAAAGGCAGCGCGCCAGGCCACACGTACACGCTCAGATAACTGCAGGTAATGATCGGCATCTTGAGTGTACCCCAGAGCTTCGGCGGCTTTTGCAAGCACAGAGGCATTGTGTGCAAAGTAGGCCGTTGCAGTGTTGGGACTGGGGATCATGAGTGACTTGAAGAGTCCCCACATGCCGCTGCCAGGTTCCAACCACTCTCCCCACATCTTGTCGCTGTCGAGGATGTAGGGTTCGTGTTCGTTGCGTTCGCCCTTGAAGTACTTGCCATAGCCTCCGCGGCCGTTGCGCGCATCTCGGACTGGTAAGAGCGTTAGTCGTATGACACCAAGATGAGAATCCGGGTATATGCTCTGGCTTACCTTGCTGCTCGATCTTCTTCTTCATGCTTGCGTATTGCCGTTTCAGGACTGCTTTGTCGCCATAGTATTGATATAGCGTCCAGGGAACCAACACACAAGCGTCACCCCAGCCCACAGACGTCGTGATCAGAGACATGGGCCACCACAACCCTTTGTAAACCTGAGCACACTCGCCAGGCAAAAAGGGCGGCACCGTACCATCGGGCAACTGCTCCAGCGAGATGTTCCTTAGTGTCCTCCTCAGATACGTCTGAGTGTCCAAGAACATGGTCGATGTCGGAGAGATGGCCTGTAAATCACCCATCCAGCAGAGCCGCTCTCTGGTCGGACAGTCCGTAATCACGTCTGCGAAGTTTGCTCGCATGGAGCGCAGAGCGTTTCCTCTCCATCTCTCCAGTCTCCAGTCGGAGCATGTGAACATTCCAGTCTCGGGCAAGTCTGCAGACACAATCAAGGCCTTGATATCGTTAAAGCCTACATCTTCACAGCCCTCAATCTCGGCATAGCGGAAGCCGTGACGCGTAAACCAAGGCTGGAACCAAGTGTCTTTACCACTCAAGATGCACGAATCGCGTTGAGCTTTTCCATCAATGGGTAATGCGTAGTCCAAATCCAGTTCCCCATCCGGACCCACGGATTCAGAATACGTGATGGTGACTTTGGTGCCTCGCTTGCCCCGAAGCTTCGCAATCACAAAGCCAGCAATGTTCTCGCCAAAGTCGAAGATTTGCTTGCCCGTGGGAGAGCGCAAGATGCCTTTTGGTCGTAGTCGTGCAATCTCCTTTGTGCGTGGCGTTTCCTCGGCAATGAGTTTGCGGGCTTGCGGTGTGGGGAGTAGACGGGCTCGCGTCCAGCGGGAGCCCTCGACTGTGGGTGGTGTGGGCGCTACTACACCCAGCCACTCGTCGTTGCTGATGCGATGATCGTGCTCTTCGCCTAGCTTTGGATCCGAGCGGATGATGACTCCCGTGCCGGCAAGCCATTCCTCGCTACTGCCGTATGCAATCCTGTTGCCATCCTTGAAGTTGATATTGACCTGAACAAACGCAGCAACGGGGTCGTGATGTTTGGCTCTGGTGTCCCGAAGTCCCAGACTACCTCTCCAGCGTCCATCTCCAACCACAACGCTAAAATGGTTCAATCCAGGTTTCAGGTGCTCCGTGATATCGTAGTCCTGGTACTCGACTGCGGAATTCAGAGGCGTCCAGCGCGGCACACAGCAGTTTCCAGTCAAGTCTGTGCCGTTGACGAGTAACCTGTACCAACCCAAAGCAGAGACAAACGCTCTGCCCTTGAGCACACCCGTCGGTACAGTCAGACAGCCGCGGAAATACATAGCGTGCTCTGTGTCCTCGATAGGTCCGGTAATCCAGTTGGCCTTCCACAACCTCGCATCCATAATGCCCGTCTCAAAGCTCGCAGTCTTGCTCCATCCACTGCACATATCATACATGTCAAACAACTGCACCCGCCAATAGTACTTTGTGATAGATTGAAGCAGGCCTCCAGCGTATATGATGCCAGATTGATCTTGCGAGCGCACGATATCACTATCCCAGATGATGCTGGTGGGTTTGAAGCTGTCGAGCAGAGCAACCTGCACACGGTATGCATTTTGAAATACCATGGCGTGTTTGTCGGATGGGTCGGCAGCTTCCAGTCTCCATGAGAACTCCGGACGTGGGTTATCAATTCCAAAAGCTTCGCTCAGGTAATCTGTCCTGAGATGGTATGCAGAAGTTGCCATCTTTGCTGTTTCTCCCGGTATGCTTCAAACAAATACAATCCCGTCGACGAATGGTATGTGGTGTGTGTGTGTCAATAGGTAGAATCAGGACTCCCCATAGAAATCAGCCCTATGGTAAGGAATGTGGCTGCGACACAAGCGACGAGTAAAGCAAGAGGAAAAGAAGGTTCAAAAAAGGTGGACAAAGTTCAAAACTGCTGGAGCCTCGAGAGCTTATAGTCAGAGCAAAGTAAACTGTCATGATGAGGAAAGGAAAGAACAAGCAATACTCTAGCAAAGAGGCTCAACGGCCACGCTATCATCTCAGCTATACCGTATACGCAAACATCCGGGTTTGCGCGGCGTATGTCGCCATGTGGGCGCAACGACACGGCAAGGGTCTGCCCCATCAACTACTACCAACCGCATCTCGGTTAGACCTGTGTCAGGGATCTAAAGTCAGCAGAGTAATTGCGAACAAATAAGGCATGTGGAGGCCCGGCGACGTTGTTGAAAATTGACAACCGTTCAAACGCTGTGTCTGAGGCGTTTGAATCCTTCACTGCGTAGTCGTCCGTCTTGCGGCGTACTTTCGAGCACGTCTTGCGGCAACGTCTGGGCCTTGACTTGAAACGTCAACTCCTGTATCTATTTGCCTACTTTCGTCACCTATTGCCGTTTTCTCAATCAGGAGGTTGTTCTAGGCAGTCACAAACAGTGTCACTCATCTCCGCCGATGGGCACATGGCACTATTGATTCTCAAGGATCGGGATACTAGATGATTAAGCAACGCAGAAGAGTCGAAGTGCCGAAGAATTCTCAACAAGGGATTGACGTGATTGTATTTGAGCACCGAACGAGCGTCTACAAACGTGCGACTCAAATCGTGAAGTCGACGCAACTTCGATATCACGAATCCACGAAGTGCGAGTGAGGGGAGCTCGTCTCAGGCTCTTCGTCCCAACGACGTGGCCACAGACAAAGTGGAGCGGTTGGACACTCGACGATAGACAACTTCAAAAGCCCTTCCAGGGGTCCAGGAGGCACGGACAACCGGGTCAAGAGGCCATCCATAACGCTCTGATAATTCTTTTGTCTTTCGCATCGGCTCATTGTGTACGCCATCTCATCACCAAGCCTGATATCAAGTCTCTCGCGAGCGATACCGCGGGTCTTGCAGCCCTGAATTTCTAGGTGGTCCAGTACGAGAGTGTCGCTGATCCATAGCATCAATCCGAACTAAGAATTGCCATTCGCATCGGCATCGATGTTGATGAGTTTGAGGACATCCAATGTTCCCTTATTGCGGTCAAGCAGTGAGAGCAAACCGCCTAGAAAGAGTTTTGTGTTTCCAAGTTCGATGACTCTCAGATCAGTCGTCATGAGCATGGCTTCAAAAACAGTCAGGTTGTATCTGAGTTCATCTCGAACTAGTCCAGGCCAGCCATTGATTAGCAGACGTCCGAAGGCTTGATGATCCTCGCTGATGCACAACCAGGTCTTTTCAACAGTTTTCGCAGCTGAATCCGTGACAGTCAAGTTTCCAAGTGATAGGCCATGGTCAAAGCAGACTTCGAACATAGGCACGTCTCTCTTTGCAGTGCCGATGCCCACACCTCCACATACCAAGGAACACCAAGCTTTCATCTCTTACGATCGTCCCGCAAATTTTGGGTCATCGGCGTTATATGTGCACTACACTTGTCGTTTGGTGTCCAGCGCGCATAGGAAGGCTTCGAGAAGGATGATCAAGGCATGTCTGATAGGGTGTACGGCGTCCCCGGTTTGGCCATATAGCAAATTGAGAATCTCAACAAGCAAGGGACGGCAATCTTGCAGTTTGTCAACATCCTGTAAGGTCTTGATGGCGCTGCAGTCAAAGATGACTTCTCGAAGGTAAGGAGGTTGCACTGGCTGTGATATGGCATGCCTTAGCTTGCGTAGTTGTTTCTTGTTAGCCTTAATCTTTAGTGTTGTAAACATCGATTCGTCGAGGTCATCACCCGTCACATCGGTGCACGAGTACGCGGCATTCAAGCAGGCTTCCCACAAGGCTCTGCTCGCTTTTGTCCATACCGGTGAGAGAGATGGATTGGCCGAATACAGTGCGAGATGTGTTGGAGGGTGCCACTGAGGTGCGCCATGGATCCAGTTCTGTGCCTTTGCACGCTGCTCCATGTTTTGTGGTTGCCTCCGATTGCTGATGAAGAGATGCGTGAGGCTTCAAATTCAGTAGATGGGCTGCTGGTCCCAAACAGGTACTCTCCGACCCGATGATGTTCTCTGTATCAGGCGCCGACGAACGAATCACTGTGGTCATTCACTGTGGTCGAATTGATGTTATGAATGGAGCGGATAGCGATGGAGAATAATAACTTGTTGCAATGAAAAGTCGAAGACAGATAGACGAAGCCGCTGACATTTGGATCTGGCTGCGTCGACTCTTGTCAGGGATAAGGAAAGAGCAACAATGGAGTCGTAAGGAAGCGACGCTTGCTGCCAGGGTGGACTCCAAATGTCATTGGGAGAAACATAGGGGTTTGAAGAAGTTATTCTTCTCTTACGAGAACACATCTAGGAACGGTCTGGTCCTTGTTGTGAATTCAATAGTCATCCATGACGGAAGATTTTACTCGCACAGAACTGTGACAAGAGCTAGATCCTCAAGTTTCGCAAGATGAGAGACGTTCGTGACACACGAGTCGCTCCTCGAATAAACAGCTATTTACATCAGAGCTTCGAATCGTTATCCTTGTTGTGACGATAGTCGTAGTGCCAATCTCCTCTTGCCAAATCGGCTCTGACTTGATAATTTTCCTCTGCATCCTCGACAATCTGCATATCGAGGTCGACGCAAGCCATGCCTTCAGCAGAACTGCCCAAGCGTACTATAGGTCCTACATAAGGCGCACACACTTGCGATAGGCCAGCATAACCTTTGCCGGGCGGACCTCCGGCGTTTGCAAAGACAATTGCACATGTGTTCTCGAAGCAGCGAGCCGTAAGCATCGAGTCCAAAAAGGTGGCTTCAGCAGTGGGGTTTCTGGCCAGGCCAGCAGGCGAGCAGTCATTCAATGTCCAGAAGGTTGGGATAATGAACAGTTTCGCTCCTTGGGCGATCATCTCGCGGAAGGCTTCCGGGAAGGCAAGATCCCAACAGACCAGCATACCGACTTTTCCGAAGGGAGTATCGAAGACTGGATGGGGGTCACGCGATGAGCTCGTAAGGTGCAAGCGTTCGATGTCACCCCAGAGATTCTTCTTGACATATTTTCCAAGAATCTCTCCAGTAGATGAAATGAAGTAGGCAACGTTCAGAAGACGCTCGCTGTTGGTATCGTCTTCGGTGAGGATGCCAGTGCTGTCATGCTCGGCATCGGTGTGCAATTCTACAATGGTTCCGGGAACAATACAGATATTGCATTCCTTGGCCAGGGCCTGGTACTTTTCGAGATACTCTTTCCAGTTTGCACATGAAGCTTTGAAGTTTGGATCATGTGGAAGCCAGTTTGTCAGATGGTATTCAGGTAGAACTGCCAGCTGGGCACCTTGCTGGGCTGCTGATCTGATAAAGTTTGCTGCTTTCTGAAAGTTCTCTTCGACATGCAGAGGCTTGACCGAGTTAGTAAGATGGATTCATCCTGATCGAAAGTGTTGTACCTTGGGATGCAGCTGGATGACGGCGATCTTGTGGGTGGGGGCCATGATTATGCTGGGGATAGCTGCTCAGATATGATGGTCGGAAAGGTCGCTGAATATGTATACAAGTATGAAGATGATACTGAGACGAGCGACCTATGATTTCTTGTCGTTACGAAAGAAGAGGGCAAGATTTTGACTTGTTTGAGCAGAAAGACGTGTCGACGAGCGATGACTGGCGATGATGGAATGGCATGAAAGTGGATGCCCCGCCAGGATTAGCGGGGGTTGCAGCTGTAACTTACAGCTTCCATGACCACAAGCGGCTAGCTCGACCCGTGGTTAGCGAGCAAAAGTTGCACGAAGCCAGAACTTGTCGTCGTCGCGCGCATTCGCAATTGTCGGTAGATACAGCACCGCAGCACACAGCACACCGTCAAGATGAGCGTGCGCAACATCGAAGCCACATACCAGCAGGGAGCGCCCGCGCGCCAGGTCGACGACGACTCGGATGTCGAGGACGAGGTTCTGGCCAGTGACTACAAGGAGCAGGTCCAATACGGCGACGACGACGAACTCGAGAGAGTTGCTTCCAGCGGCCCTCAGGATCTCCAAGCCCAGCTCGCCGCCGCTGCTCAGCCTCTCGAATACGGCGCCACCCTCGAGACCAAGATTGCCAGCTACGACAGCTACTGCAACCTGTTCCACTTCATCCTCAACTCGGACGGCCCCGTCGACCTCGAGGTCCCCAACGTTCGTCAACGCCGTTCAACTGCATGTCCAACAAGAAGAAAAGACTGACCACACACAGTACTACTGGGCCTGGGAGGTCATTGACGAGTTTATCTACCAATTCAACAGCTTCTGCGCCTACCGCCAAAAGGTTGCCCTCAAGCAGGACAACGACGAGGATGCTCAGATCCTCCGCGAGAACCCCAACACCTGGGGATGCTACTCGGTCCTCAACGTTCTGTACTCTCTGATCCAGCGCAGTCAGATCCAGGAGCAGCTCGAGGCTCGCAAGCGTGGTGAGGACCCCGCCGCCTACGCCGGCGAGTACGGCAACCGCCCCCTCTACCAGATGCTCGGATACTTTTCGCTCATTGGTCTCCTCCGCGTCCACTGCCTGCTCGGTGACTTTAGCATGGCCCTCAAGACTCTGGACAACATTGAGCTCAACAAGAAGTCCATGTTCGCCCGTGTCATGGCCGCCCAGTTCAGCACCTACTACTACGTCGGTTTCTCGTACATGATGATGCACCGCTACACCGACGCCATCCGCATGTTCACCCACATCCTCATCTACATTTCGCGCACAAAGAACTTCCAGAAGAACGCTCAATACGATAGCATCGCAAAGAAGAGCGACCAGATGTACGCTCTTGTTGCCATTTGCGTCGCCCTCAACCCCACGCGTCTCGATGATACCGTCCACTCGGCTCTCCGTGAAAAGTACGGTGAGCAGTTTGCCCGCATGCAGCTCGGTGGCCCCGACTCGCTCCCCATCTTCGAGGATCTCTTCCGCCAGGCCTGCCCCAGATTCATTTCTCCCACTCCTCCGGACTTTGACAACCCTTCGGTCAATGTTGACCCTATCGAGCACCACCTTTCCATCTTCATGGAGGAGGTCAAGAACAACATGTGGAGCCCTACTGTCCGTTCTTACCTGAAGCTTTACACCACAATGGACATTAAGAAGTTGGCTGGATTCCTCGAGATTGATGCCGACACTTTGAGAGGATGGCTGTTGGTCAACAAGCAGAGAAGCAAGCAGGTTAGACACACCGAGGGTGGTCTGCTTGACGGTGATGTTGTCACTACCAACGACCTGGACTACGCCATGCAAGGAGTAAGTTATATGCTGAGTGATGGTGATATATCAAATGCTAATAATGACTTCCAGGACTTGATCCACGTTTCGGAAGCCAAGGTCGGCCGCAGACTGGTGGACTGGTACCTCCGCAACCTGTCCAGAACCTACTAAACAGAGAATGCAATGGTCAAGACAAGAAATTTACTCAATAAAGTCACAGACGGCTCCCAAAGGATGCTGCATCTGAGAGGCAACAAGCAGCAGCGCCCGTCCAAAGTCGAAGCAGGAAGGCAATGTATTGGGAAAGTGTTGCTCGTATGAGCTAGGGCGTTGCGGATTACCAAAGGACGGGCGGACTCGAAGGATATGACGGGCTCTCGGCGAGCGAGAACAAAAGCATGTTTTTGCAATGTTTGATGAGCAAGAAGAGGTGCACCATAGGAATGATGATGCATGGCGGCAACGAATATCTAGAATTATCACATGTCAAAACAGTCATCCGAGTCTTGGCATTGTGTATACGCAATTCAGACTCCACTCGGCCGGGTCCATGTGACTTCAAGTTTTGTTTAGATCGTCATCGTCAGGAGAAGTTCCTCGTAGACACACAAGATGGCGACCAACGGCACCCTGAGTCCGTCACTAAGACGAGGCTCATCCAACATGTCGTCGCGCCGTCCTTCTCACGGAGCCGAAGGACCCTCGACCATGAGCACAGCAGACGCAAACATGCCTATGCGACACCCTCGTCCCTTGACCGCTGCTGAGCTGCACCTCGAGCTCGAGAAGGAGCAGGAAGCCGTCGTACGTGCTCTCACCAATATATCACTTACTCAACATCTAACACTTTCCCTCAGGTCAACCGCCTCACACGCGAGCTCTCAGCACTTCGCGCCCAGCACTCTGCCTCTGTCGCCAGCAACGCTTCGCAGACTAGCTCAAACCAGGCTCTAGATACTAGTCTCTCACATCCAACACCCACCCGTCAACACCGCTCTTCGTCGACCGCTTCGAACCGTAGTCTTAGCAATCCCTCGGCCACTTCGAGTCACGTCAACATCCACCACCCCCAACCAACCGCTCCCCTTGCCGGTGTCTCGCAAGCCTCGTTCGACCGCGCCGCCGCAGCAGCAGGCTCCACAACAACAACCTCATCCATCAGCCGCAACCCCTCGATCCGCAGCACCTCGGGCCACTCGACACCAGCCCTCGCTCCAGCATCTGCCACAACCCTCCCCCACCGCCCCTCCATGTCGCAAGCCGCCAGCGCAGTCTCCGCCGCCGGCTCCTTCACCCCCGGCCCAGTCTCGCCCTACACATCCACCTCCAGCGCCGCCGAAATCGCTTCCTCGCGCGCCGAACTCGACCTGGTGAAACAAGAAAACGAAGCCCTGCGTCAACGCGTCAAGGCCCTTGAGCGCGCCCTCCGTAGCCGTAGAAACAGCGTCACCTCCGATGCGAGCGCAAACGCAAACAACCCCAACCCTCGCATCGAGGCAACCGTTTCTCGTCCCAGTGTCAGTGCTTGGGCTGCAAACATGGCCGGCATGACCAGTGTCGCCGGTCCCAGAGAGAGAAGCGAAAGCCAGAGCACTACGGCAAGCAGAAGACCCGAAGGTCTGGAAAGAGAAGACTCCATCCGTGTGGGCGAGAGTGCTGCAAACGTGGGCTTGGGCCTGAAGTAGGAGTTTGAGCCCAAAGTCAAGTGGCAGAGATGGTATTCTTGAAGCTTTCCGTCTGGCACGGAATTTTCAGGGAAGGTCATTGGATCAAGCATTTCTGAGGATCGGGATTTTTGGAGGGTTCAAAGGGGAAACAAGGAATTGTCATTAGCAGGGCGTTTTACAGATGGACATGGAGTTTTCGAGGTTAGTTTCTTCTTTTTCTCTTCTTCTCCTTGACTCTTATTACCATGCACTGCGAATATCTGCAGCAATCGAACACGAGTGAAACACCAATACCTTTTTACATCGTCTTATGCCTTGACATCACCCTCTGGATCCTGCAAAAAGCAATGGGAAGGTCTCAAAAACAAAAGCATACCTAAACTCATCATACATCAACCATAGCTGCGTATTGAAACCACACACCAACCCCTATCCAGTCAGAAGCAAGTAAACTCCAAAGGTTCTATTATTGCTTGTCATCGCTCGTCCGGTTGATTTCAATGATGTTAATTGAGTGTTATATAAGCCTCCTACGTTCAGAAGGGCAGCTACCAACTCGGCTGCCATTTCATCTGTACCCTCCATTTAGTACCTGCCTATCCATCTCTCGTTCTCAATTCGGCAACTTTATTCAGTGCCAGCATGCGTATAACAAAGGAAATCAAGTAAATTTCAAGTTAAGTCAAGTCCATGCGCTTTTGCCATCCCAGTCATCCATCTGAAAAGCCACCATTGCAGGGTTAGAGTGACTAGCGATTGTAGAGACACCACTTTGGGCCTGAGAGGCTTGCTACCCCTGGGTCTAGTGTGGGAGATCATGACTTGAATTGCTTGGTCTTGCGTAAATGATTAGTTCTCTGGTATGGTCTCGAGCATACCAGCCGGTCGCACGCGCCAGTGTTGTCCATTCTTTTCTCTAGCCTGAGGGTAAGCCTCCCTTAACATCCAATTCATAGTAGGCGACTTGCAAGCGCGAAGCGGGAGCACGATATGGGTATTCAGTTTTGGCGCCAATTTCTGTCCAGCCTCTGATGCTGGAGTAGTTAAGATCGCTTGTTGGAGACAAGGGTTGGTATTTATAACCATGTTTGCAACCACATGTCTAGCAGCAAGGATTACAGCGCGCTCGTTGTTGTTTGCGGTTGCCCAACAGAATTCGGAAACAGAATTGGGGCCTTTATAAAATCGATATCCTTGCGTGACGCCATGGGTGGAATGCATGGATGTAAAGGTAATGCGGTTTCCAGCGGCCCGAGTAAAGATATTACTTGCCTAGAGCTTTATGAGGACAGCCTGATACTCTGGGATAAAGAGATGCATGACGTTGGAGCAGACCATAATCTCGGGTGGGTTGAGCTTGTACTTTTCCTTGATCTGATAAAGGTCATTGGCATTTGAGATGTCGCCTCTGACGATGATGCGGTCGGCCTCTAGGTAGTTGTTGCGCAAGTGTGCTTCGCGTAGGTTTCTCTTTAGACTCTTTCGTCGCTAGAGAGGGTGCTGAGATTCGAGATACAGGTCCATAACTCTTTCTACATTCTGGTCTTCTTGTTTTTGGATTGGGTGATTGGACCTCAGTCGTCCTACTGGAAGTTACTCGTTGGATGGGTTCGTGTGGATGTCTTTAGGGAGATAGGGGTCTGAGGAAAAGCAAGGAAAGGCAAGGAAAGGAGAGGGGTCCATGATGCACGATCACTTCTGTGAAGTTTTTTGAGGCAAGGATCTTAGACGGTGTATAGTGATATGGAGATGGGCTGGGTGAATAGGGGGGTCATGGACCTCGTCTCCTCGTCTACTCTCATCTCGCGCAAACAGTGTGCGATCATGTAGATACCAGCGGGCTGGCGTGGTATATGCGCTCTCCGAATGTGCCTTTTGCAGAGTGGTCGGCACGTAGATCTGCTTTATCTTTCTTCAGTGTGGTGTCTGCATTTATAGGCTTGACCGGATGAGTGCCAGAATGTTGGACCAGATGGTGCTTTTGTTTGGATGTTCTAATACATTCTGGGCATTTGAAAGGTCTTGCTTTCTCCTCGGCCAAGTCATGTGTGTGTTTAGTAGTTATTCATACTCGACTCTTGTTGTTCATTGCTGTAATCCAAATCAGAGACTTGCTTTTCTAAAGAAGAAGGCTTGTATGTTTCTTTTGCAGAACAGTCTTAAAACACATCGAGTCATTGCTCCTTTGCTAGTCTTTCTATACGGCGGCGTCTAACGAGCCCTTACAGACAAGGTGCGTGTATAGAAGTCTCGAAGTCCGAGTCGCTTTTGTAGCGGAGGTGGTTATCCATAGACTGTCTCTGCTCGAGAACTGGTATTGCTAAGGGTGGAGTCGTGAATGTAGGAGATTCAGTCTGTATGTATGTCGCAGAACACATTTTCTGCGATTCCCATAGACGAAGAGAAGAAGAGGTTGACTAGAAGAGGGTCACGTTTCCCACTTTCAGTACCTACAACTGACGATCAAGAACAGCGATTCTCTAGACGGATCCTTGACCGAACTATGTTCGTAGCTAGGGTCTCAACTTGTCACCAAAAAGAAATGGGAAGACGAGTTCAGCACAAGCTAGAAAGGAGCAAGGGGATGGACAACGCAGATCTGATGAAATCTCACTCTTGTATATGAAAGGAGGAGGGGGACACGCAGAGGTGAACAGGTCTATATAGCACTTAACTCCAGTGTTCCTCCAGATATAGGCAAGGTTCCTGAGATGGCAGAGAAGTTGAGATAGAAGGCTTGCCGAGCTGTATCACAGACCTCGGAACCTAAGTTCGAGGGGTAGTTGGGTAGCGGCAGTACACGACTGCTTGGTTTGCACGCATGATACCTTCTTCTTTAGGTGGAAGTGCCGGCACGTTTACAGACGGAATAGAGAATGCTTCTAGGCCACTGATGGGGGTCTTTTTAAGGTGAATATCAAAGTCTTTGTATAAGTCTCATGCTATGAATACTCTACATGGAGTGAGATTAGATGACATATTATTATTGTACGTAGAGTGGAAATATCCTGGAAACCAATACAGCCCAAAAGCGACTCCCTATTAATTCCACCATGAAACACCTATTGACCATATTCCTCCAACCCGACAGCAGCAAGACTAAGTTTCCACAACTTCTCTTCAGCCTCCTCGTCAAATGCGTGAGGAGCATGGCCACTACCACCAAGAGGCTCATCCTCAGCAGCAACACTCGACACACCAGCATCAACAAGATACACACCACCCTGCTTATCAAAATACGGACAAAGCGCTCCCCAAACAGTAGTCGCCGCACCCTGCTCCACAGACCTCGCAAACGGCGCCAGAGGCGCAAAGCCCTCAAGCTGTTCCGGAGACATATGGCGCCCAAGCTGAGTATCAAAGATCAAGCCCGGATGAACAGATACAGCACGCAGCCCAGACGCGGCATAATGGCGATCAATCGAGTTGGCCATGTAGATGTTTGCGGTCTTGCTTTGCCCGTAGGCCATCATGGGGTGATAGCCTTGCTTGGTCAAATCGAGGTCGTCGAACAAGATGCCGCAGGCCTTGTGTCCGGCACTCGAGACGGTGACCACGCGGCTGGGAGACTCGACGGTGCCACTGGCAAGCAATGTGGACTTGAGCAGCCGAAAGAACAAAAAGTGGCCAAAGTGGTTGGTGCCAAGTTGTGTCTCGAAACCGTCGACAGTGCGGCCTTCTGGGACGGCCATGATACCTGCGTTGGTGATCAGGATGTCAAGTTGCTTTTCTTGGTCGAGGAACTCTTTGGCTGCATTCCTGACGCTTGCGAGGTTTGCGAGTTCCATCTCGATGAGCACGGGCTTCTGTCCATTGGGGTTTCGCGATACCAGGTCTTCGACGACTGCTTGTCCTCTAGCCTTGTCGCGGAACGTGAGGTAGAGCTTTGCGCCAGTGGAGTGAAGAACACGAGCAGTCTCCTGGCCAATTCCAGCCGAGGCACCTGTGATCAGGATGACCTTGTCCTTAAGCTTGCCAACAAGACCGAGATCGTTGACGATGTCTTCAGCAGTCGGGCCAGAGGCCGGGCCACCGAGATATCTATCGGCATAGGGTTGGTATGGGGTGGTAGAAGCAGGCATAGTGCTTGATGACTTGGGATGATGGGTTGAAGAAGTAATTGGCACAAGAGAGAATTAAGACTGATAGTGTTGTTATTGTATTTGCATGGGTGACTTGCCTGCTATTTATCATGATACCATGGATGAATATGCGTCCGGTAGGATGAGCGCCATCAAAGAGCTGGTCCACTCCGGACATTAGAATCTGTATACGCGTGTGGCCACTCCTCTGGAGTTGATAAATCGACTCAGGCAATGTTGGTACGTTTTGACAAAGCATCCGGATATAAACACGATGGTGTCAGTATACTCCGGGCGCTTGCAGCTGAGCCGGCGTAGGATTCCTCCGCAGAACGATGGAGTTTGTCAGAATCTCGTGCTTCAAGTCGGGGCTTTACTATGAATTGGCCGCTGTGCACACATGGCGTAGTCAATGAAGCAATCGAGTTGTCATGTCATAACTGCCACATATCACGCGAAGACTTAGATACTTAACTTATAGCGGGTGAGGAGGTGAAAGCGAGGTAGAGGTCGAGCCTCCGGGCTTGCCAAGCTTTTACGCCCGGCTTGCAAATTCACACCCACAGCCAAGATTCCACCAACGCCCAAAATATCGCTATACCACCAGAACAACCACACGCAAAAGAAGCAACACAAAAATGATTATCGGGATGGATAGCGAAACAAATGCCCCCTGACGGAGTCGAACCGGCGACCTCGGCATAACCTAGAGCGATACTAGTGCCGCGCTCTACCAACTGAGCTAAAGGGGCTTGATAAAATATGCTTCAACAGTTTTACATATTGCCCTATGTACGCGATTCTACCACATAACATCAAACAACACAGCAGATTGACTCTCTCTGCTCTTAATAGGCACGATGTTTACATTCTTATTTAGTTTAATTTTAGGAGATAGAAAATGCTTTTAATATAAGATAAGAGACGCTATGTCTTTATAATTATTAGGTTATTACTTCTATAAAAAAGTATTAGTATAATCTAAGAAATATATTAATAGCCTAACATTATAAGGTCTTTAAAAACCTTTTAAAACAATTTTAAACTCTACTTTAAATTCTAATCTAAAAGGTAGCACTATAGCGGTATGCTCTAGAAGCTTATACTTATAGCTTAAGTTTAAGGCAAATCTAAATAGTTTAAAATTAGTCTAAACTTTTAAATAGGCATAGTATAGCAAAAGAAATAGGGCATAGTAAAGGCAGTAAAGAAAAAAAGGCCTAAATAGAAATTAGTTAAAAAATTAAAACTACTAAGTTTATTAGTAGGTACTATATAACTTTGCTACCTTAGATTCTAACTATAAACTTATAGTAGGTAGCTTTTTTATATAATAGAGTGCTTAACTAGACGGTTTCTAATGTACCTTCTATCTTAATTTATAGCAATCTATTAATAAGGTATAAGTTTACTACTTCTTTCTAGCTAGCCTTATAGATACCGTCCTGTTTGCCCTTAGCCTTATTCTTTAATTTAATTAAATAGACGCTAGCTCTAAGTTAGTAAAAAGTACTTTTTATTACTTTATTAGTTCTAAGCTCTAATAGTAGTAAAGGATATTAAGGCTAGTTTCTAAATAATGTAGATAAACTAAACCTAATTAGAATTATAGTTAGCTAAAAGTTAGAGCATATATATAGTAAGATTATAGAGTTCTAAAAGCTTATTGCTATTAAGCTTTAAAAGCTTAGAAAATAGGCCTATTTAAGCTAAAGTTATTAAAAAAAGATTAAAAATATAGAAATAAAGCACTAAGATAAGCTTAAGATAAAACTTACTAGTATAGAGCCTTAGACTAATAATTAGGCATTTTTTATAGATAAGTAGATTAAGTATATTAATAAGGCTAATAATAAAAGGTTAGAAAAAGAGGTAACTATAATAGTAGCATAAGATAAAATAAAGAAAAGTAAAAAGCTTTAAAAACGGTATAGTTAGTTATTTTTAAATAGACCTATGCGCTTTAAGCTAGCGCGCTCTAAGCTAGAAAAGAGTAACTTACCTTTATTAACTTTTTTACCTTTAATATTAAACTTATTGCTAGTAAGGTTAGTAAGAGGTATAATAATACCTTAGCATATAAGAAAACCTAATATTAGTACTATTATACTTACTAATAAGAAATTAATTAAGATGCTTAAAACCTTTATAGAGTAATAGTTATAAAAGAACTTAGTATTTATTAAGTTAATAAAGACAATAATATAGAAACTAAAGATAAAGACTTAGTTTTCTATATAAGCATAGTAAGATAATTAAAAAGGCGCTAAGAAAGTTACTAACTCTAAGAAAAATATAGAATTTAATAAATTTAGCTAACTTAGTAAATTTTAAGCTTATTAATTAACCTTTATAACTACCTTTATAACTATTTCTATTATCTTACTACTAACTAGTAGTATTAAATAGGCCTTTATGCTTAGTATACTTAGTCTAAAACTCTTACTTATTTAATTATTTCTTAAGCATGTCTTATAGTTTATAAGTAGCATAGACACCTTAAAAAACGCTAATATTAGCATAAGGCCCGGTTTTAGACTAATTTTAAAGGCATTAGATATAAATAAGGTCTATATACTACTAAATACCTACTTAATAGCAATTCTAACCCTTAATATCTTAGTATTAAAGTTTTTTTATATATTAGTAAGTATTAAATTCTAGTATAGCCTAAAGATATATAATAGGGTTTAATATACTAAGTTTCTATATAGGTATAACTATTAACAATTTCTATTTTCTTACTTAAAAATACTAGCTATATGCTTATTAAGACCCGTTTTTCTAGTAATAGTAAGATTATTAATATAATCCTTAAAAAAACCCTTAATTATAACTAACCTATTAGAAGTATAAATGCCTTACTATCTTAACCTATATAGTTTCTTATATTTTAAATAGACTAGCTTTTATTTTTCTTATAGGTAATAGAATGGCCTAAAAGTGCTATTAATAAATTCCTAAATAACACTAGAATTTCTTAGTATTTCTTGCTTCTTACTAATAGTTTAGGCATATAACTTAAGATGCTTTAAAAAGGTAAGTAATAGATACTATTAGATAATATTAGTATAGTAATTTCTAATATAAAGTAGTATATTATTAAAGATAATTAATAAGGCAGTTTCTAATATACTAAACATGCTTTATAAAATAAATAACTAATAGGGTAAGCTTAGTCTATATAATATTAAATATAGAGCAAGTTCCGGCTTAATATTATATCTATGTCTAAATTTAAGCTAATTAAGCTTAAATAGGTCTATTAGTTAATAGATCTTAGCTCGGTAGAAGCAAAAGTACTTATAAACTATCCACTTATCTTGCTACTTAGTATTTAATAATAAGAACCTTTGCCTTATGTATTAAACCCTTAGTTTATAGGGTTTAACGTAATAGTAACTATTAGACACTAAGGCCTGTCGTCGTTAACGGTTTAGGCGAGTAATTAGAAGCAAAGCGAGGGGCAGCATGTTGACGAAATTCATAGGGTACAGGATTTGTGCGAAGCCTGAGAATTTGGTGGCAGAATGGCTTGTTGAGGCAGCTAGCGCGGCCAAGCCGTACCCACTACCATCCCTCGGATATGCACCGGCCGAGGGAGTCCGAGAGGACGCCTCAGTGCCACAGGTACGTGCGTCAAAGGTCAATCTGAACTTCAAAAGGTCTCTTTTGTCTTCTGTGCAAGCATCGGTTCTTTTCTTGGATAGAGCTTCGTCGTCCCTATTACGGAGCTTGGTGGCCAGCTCAACAGGACTACATCGGGTCACTGTCTGCTGAGCCTCCATGATTCTAGGATCCGGATGTTGCGCGTGGTCCAATATTCGCGGAATGATCATTACTACAATGTCATCAACCAGATTATGAGTGGGAGTCGAAATGTCGCTGTACATGTGTGGCGAGACGGCCAATTTTTGCCAAGATGAGAATGCAACAATCCTGAACAATCGTATCCTCAAAAGCGGCGAGCAAGGAGCCTCGACGGCTCGCGTCGTGGTCGATCGAATCACAATGCAGAGCATTGTGGTGTCAGAGCCAGAATAGATATCCAGAGGAAACCGATATGTGTCGATGCAAAGTTTCGAAGCTGGAAGATTCTGAGTCGATGGTGTGAAACTCAGCTGGGCAAGGGCTGACTGTAATCGTGTTTCGTCCAGAAGAGCAAGTCCAACTCGAAAGACAGTAACAGCCATAGAAGTGGAAGAGGAAGACGTCGACGATCGACGCATCCGTAGAAAAGGTCAGAGAAATCAACCCCTTCACCCACCAACCCCATCCTCCTTCTTAACCTCCCCTTGTTGTCCCTGCATCTGTCCATCATCTTCCCCATCCTCCTTAACCCACCCCCAAGCCGGAACCTCCCTCGCAGGCCCTAGCTCAGCATCCTTCTCATAACTCTCTTTCGCCCGTTTCAACAAATCTTGCATGCCATCACTCTCCCATTCTCTCCTCAGATCCTGAACTCCAGTGACGGCTCCGATGGCTGCTTTTTTAAGTCCGGCAAAGGCGGCGGGCTTGGTGGTGGCGGGGCGGGTGAGTGGGGATATGATGGCTGGAATGGTGGTTCGTAGTGCGGTCAGCTGTGAAAGGGGTGTCAGTGATTGGTCTTCGTGATGGGCGAGGTGGATGGGGAGTAGAGTACCTTGTCGGCTAGGGCTTCCAGTTGTGCGAGGGCTGCTTCGTATTGTGCTTCTGTCCACTGTTCCTCCATTTTGGTCGGTTGTTGGTCTACGCGAACGGATTTTGGCTGAGGCGATAGTGAGGTGTGTTTGGTAGAGAGTCAGTTGATAGAAGGGTCGCGGATTGCGGGTTGGCTGCCTTCAATGTCGTGAACTCGTGGTCCAAGCGCTGCTTTCACATGTCAAGCTTCTTTGACAGGCAGGTGCAATCGTCTGGCGAGCATTCACTAAAGGTGCAGAGTGGAAAGCACGAAGGTCAAGTTTTGACGTTACTGGAGTCTGATTTCTCTGCATGACCGTACAATCTAAAAAAGGAACGCTGCAAAAAGAATCTGCTTACACCAAAAACCAAGCACAAACGCAGGAATGCAAGAGACCAGAGCAGCATCCTGTCACTTTCAAATCGTGAGAATAAATAATACTTAGGTATCATGTTGAGAACAGTAAAGGTGACACGCACCTCTTGACCCAAAGCTCTGAGAAACTGATCTCATTAATATCTGTCTGCGAGTTCATGCAAGCACTCAATTAACGTGCAAGCATCACAGTCTGGCTCCTATCCGCGGTAGCGACCACCACCGCGACCTCCTCCACCTCTACGAGATCCTCCGCGCATCACATCGTCCGAGTACATGCGGCCCTCATCACGATATCTGGGACGGCGATCATCATAGCGCGGCTCGTTATAGCGTTGCTCGTTGAAGCCATATCTTCCATCTTGATATCCAGGGTCCGCATGGCGGCCGCCACGATCGTAGTCTTCACGGTACGAGGCTCTACCATCGCGAGACCGTGAGTTGTTGTATGCAGGGCGGGGAGAAGGCTCGTGAGGCGGAAGAGGGCTGGGCTCGGTGGGGTATGCTTGTTCAATCTCCATCGTGTCTTCGGCTCCTTGTTCTTGAACAGGCTCGGCTTGGGCTATGACGACAGGCGAAGCGATGCGCGGCGTGGCAGAGTGGACGGATTGTGATGGGCCTCCCTCCTTAAGGTAGACGTACAGGATCCTTCCATCGGCCTGTGCTGGGTCAGTGTGTGGAGTGAGCAAGCGCAGAGTGGAGACCAACCTTCTTGCCGTTGAACATGTTAATAACGTTGTCGGCACCGGCCTTGTCCAGGAAGAGCATCTCTGCAATGACGGTGGGCGAGGCAGAGACCAACTTGCAGGCAGACATTTCACCACCGACTGGAGCCATGACACTCTCAATGTCGGCAGCTGTTGTGCCTGGCGCAAAGTTGCTGGCGACGACACAGTACGGGCCAGCGGCTCCTCGGATTGTGATTTCATTGCCTACAGTCGCAAAGGATCGTTGCTGGATGTTGAATGAGGCGGGCGGGGCCTGTTGTGCTGCCGTTTGATATGCTGCATCTCTTCTTGTGTCTGCGCCTCCGAGTGATTGACGGTTGTTGCGGTTCTTTTGGTTGCGGGATTGCTGCTGTTTGCCTAGAGTCGGGATGGACGCGGTCGAGGATGAGCGCTACTGGGTGTTAGATGTGCTTTCTATCTCTTCCATGTCTGTCCACGCGCCTTTGTGATGCCAACTCGACTGGCCAGACTTCCGCCCAAAGGCGTTTGCGACTTTTTGTTGTTGGGGTTGTTCTGAGGGGCGCTCTGACGGCGGTTTTTGCCAAAGATTTCTTGAGCCAGGTTCTCTGCCTTGCGCTTCTGACGATCTGTGGATGCGACGTCAATTGCGAGTTTTGTTGATGGTGCTGGGTGCTACATGCCTGCTTTGATCATGTCGTCGAACGAGAGCGCCGGCTTTTCCTGCTGCTGCTTGTTCTTGGCCATGATTGCGTTGAGGAGGACAAGGCGACGTCGAAAGAAAAGTAAAAGCAAAAAGTGAAGTGGTGTATGAATTCAAGAGCTACTCCTGTTGGCTGCAAACCGATCTTGCATGTGTCGCGTCGACTCCAGACGCCAACGACCATCAAAAGCTCAGACCTGCATCATCATTGCATCCCAGCCCTCGGCTGCTACCGACCTCGGATCAATATATTAATCTGCTCTGCACTTCTTCTCGTCTCGGTCAAGTGTGTTCGTCCATCTTTGGCCGTCTCTAATTTATGTTGCGAGCCTCGATCAATCTGGGCATGATGAATCTTCTCGAGTCAGAGTAACAGACGCAAGCATCTATGTGTGTGACAATGTCTCTTCTTCAATTTGTGGTTGCCGTTCGAACCATCATCATCCATGGCAGACCTTCTTGACATCCACCTCTGAATGAGAAGCAGAATTTCTGGAAGAAGTCCCACTCGCTCCCGACCCTTGCCTAGCATGCGTCCGTACACAACCCAACGTCCTCACCCTCCGTACCTTGCGCTCATGCTTGTGCCCCTTCTCCTTTTCCTTTGCCACGCTTGTCTTTCTCGTCTTGATGTCCCCTGTCTGCTGGTGCTGGCCTTCATGCTTGTCTTCTTCTCCCTCATCAGAGGAATCACAGATAGCTGACGCAGCAGCAACGTCACCTCCACCTTCACCTCTCTCGCTCGTATCGCCAGATCCAACATCCTTGTCCCCAACAACAAGACTATCTTTCCTTTGCCTGTTCTGCTCAGTCACCACTCCTTGCTCTTTCCGTTGCCTGTTCTGCTCAGTCACCACTTCTTGCTCTGTCCCCTGCTGTTTCTCTTGCTTCTCTCTCTCCTTCCTTTGTTCCTCGAGACGAACTTTCTGCATCATGACTTGCTCCTTCCACGCATATTCTTGCAACATCTGCCACCATTTCTCGCGTCTGAGGTTTAGTTGAAAGGTGTTGGGGCCGTCGGGGCAAGGTACACCGTGAGGAGGATATCTGCGGTAGGGGTTTCTGATGCTGAGGTTGGTGGTCATGTGGCACAGCTTTTCGGTGACATTGTCTGGAGGTGCTGATGGCTGGTATATTTGAAAGGGGTTGCTGTGGGCCATGTCCAGCAGTCGTGTGCGTGTCTTCTGTAGCGATTCGTGAGGTCGTGGTGAAATTGTGATAGGATGGTGTTGTAGAAGATTTGGTGGACGATTAATCGGAATAGAGCTGAGCTTGTTCTTGAGACAACAAGGTCTGAATCGCTGCACAGATATGTCCTGGAAAAATCATCGAGACAAGAGCAAGAACAGTCACAAGATATACACAAACAGCCAAAAGAGCGAGAACGAGCCATATCCCGTTGCGCCTTCCCCCTCGTACTCCAAAAGAACTGCTTGAATGCCAATAAGGTCAAATGTAATGCTCGCAAATTCTCGATTCGGCAGAGTCGTCAGAATGACATATTTCACTCGTGGCAAGCACATGGTGAAATCAAAAACATAACCACTCATCAAGCTTGCTTCCGAGTAGAATTCTGAGCACCTTCTCGAATCGACAAACAAATCCGAGAAGGTTCAGAGTCAAGAGCTTGATACATGCGTGAATTGTTATAACTTGATTTTTGAACATGGTGGAGAATTGCATGTGGCAAGAAGACGACAAGCCGGAAATAAAGGGTAGAGTTTTACACACTACCTGCTGTTCTAGATGAGTTGTCGCTTCTTTCATGTTTTAGTTGTCCTCTCAAGCACTTTGAGCCTGTAGGCTCTCGATGCGTTGACCCACTTGGAGAACTAGCGCATCATCGCCAAACTGCCCAATCACCTGCATGCCAACGGAATCGACATCTCCTGCTTCTTTTGCACCACCTTGAAGCTTGACAGGCACGCTCAGAGCAGGCAGACCTGCCAAACTCGCAGGAACTGTCAGGACGTCATTCATGTACATCTCGACCGGGCTCAGCTTCTCCACTTCGGCCAGTGTTGGTGGTAAGGTTGGTGCGGTGGGCGCGATCAGAACGTCAACAGTGGTTGCATCGCTCGACTGCTCGGTCCGTGCATCCAGCAATGGGTTTTGTAAAGCAAACACATTGTCAAAGTCCATCTGCACCAGCCTGCGCACTCGCTGCGCTTGCACAAAGTAATTGTCCATGGCTTCGGAACTCAGCGTGTAAGCTCCCAGAAGAATACGCCGTTGAACCTCGGGACCGAATCCTTCACCTCTGGTGGCGGCAAATAATGGGAGGTCTTGTTTCGGGTTGGCATCAGGGCCTGAGGTTCGGTTGCCATAGCGCACGCCATCGTACTTGGCAAGATTGGAGGATGCCTCTGCTGGGGCCAAGACGTAGTATGCTGAAAGTGCTTGATGCGTTGAAGGTAGGGATACCGAATGAAGCGAATGTCCAGCGTCTTGCAGGGTGGACAACAGCCGAGACCAGGTTGACCGAACTTCGGGAGATAACGAAGCAGTGTTGTAGTCCAGCGGGATGCCGATGCGCAATTTCCGATCCTTGGACCAGGCGGTGGTTTGACTCGCAATCTTATCACGAATCGTCTTGGCCAAGCTCGTGGGATCCATATGGTCGAAGCCGTCAAGCGCATTGAAGATATCTCGAGCGTGTCCAACAGTCCGAGTCAAAGTGCCAACAGTATCCAGAGAGTTGGCGTATGCAATGACACCCCATCGACTCAGGCGGCCGTAGCTGGGCTTAAAGCCAACAGTACCAGTATATGCAGCAGGCAACCTGACCGAACCTCCAGTATCTGTTCCAAGCGCAGCCCAAGCCTGGCCAGTTGCGACGGCTACTGCACTTCCTCCACTGCTTCCACCTGCCGAGAGAGTCTGCCCGTCACGTTTGAATGGACTGTGTGTGGCTGACGTGAAGACTGGTCGAGTGTGTGATCCCATTCCCAACTCGTCCAGATTGGTCTTTCCGCATATCAGGGCGCCGGCTGATGCGAGTTTGTCGACCACAGTCGCATTGTAGGGTGAATTGTATGCGTCGAGGATTTTTGACGATGCGGTGGTCGGGTAGTCTTCCGTGACAATGTTGTCCTTGATTGCGATTGTTCTCCCGGCAAGTGCTGAGCCTGCTCTTGTCAGTGTCTTCCGGGGTGGTGACGACGCAACGCATACCTTCGAACTGGCTGTCGGTTATGGCACCAGCTGCGTCCTCCAGTTGTGTGGCATTGGCACGGGTAACAAAGGCATTCAGCCCGCAGAACTGCGCTTGTCGCTCAAGGCATTGCTGCACTCGTTGCAAGGCCTTGCTCATCTCTCATGTTCTTACAAGACTTGTCCGAATAATCATTGTCGAGCTTCTCGGAGGTTTGCATCGGCCACGGAGTTAGCGATTCAGGATGCCGATCGCAGGCTCGTGCACGAGTCGGGCTTTGAATGCCAAGATTTCGCATTGGACCCTGGAAGCTCTTCCACCATAGCCAAAATCCACGCAAAAAATCGCAACCACACCTTCAATCGCATTCCTGACCTTATATGCACATGTTTGGGAGCAAAAGAAAGGTCTTCTATGCTCAAAAATGGCAAAATGAAAGCCCCACGTGGGGCTCGAACCCACAGCCTCAAGATATCAGCATAGAAGTCTTGCGCGCTACCATTGCGCCAGCAGGGCTGGTTATGGGGTCTTGAGAAATCTAGAATTAATATACCTTTGATATCGTTGGCAACTCATCCATCCTCCATCCCGCTCGCTCTATCCTACATCCTTACTCACACACAATCGTTCATTACCAACAGTAAACCTCGCGCACCAATCTCAAAGATAGCAAGATCTTACGGGAGTTTGATTGGCAGTATAACCCCGCAACGCCTCCCTGGGTCAAGTAGTGACTGCTAATGATCTGGGCGATATTACAGATGTATCTCGCAACCGCAACCATCTCGAGAATCATCGACTGCCTCAATATTGATGTAGGCTGCTTCTCTACCAAAGAAAGCTTTATATTGTATGCCGCGTCTGAGCTCGTGTGTCTACGGTAATCAAGAGGTAAACCTATTATCCTCTTTCTCTCAGTCTAATCTATACTTTCTTCTCTCGGCAAACCACCTCTTCCTTCTCTGCATGAACCTTTTCATCTTCTCTATATAAGAGCTGGGCCTCATTGTTTCATCTTGATGACCCTACTCTTTCTTTTGGTGTTTGATTCTTTTGATTGACGTGCGTTGCGTCTATGTTCATGTCCTGAGCTGCCTCGAGACCCTTTTCAAATCATTTATCAATCGTTCAGACTTCAACCCTTCTTTGGGACCTTTTTCTTCATAACTTCCTATTCGGGTCTTGGCCGCAGTGCACGCTTCCACTTCTGTCAGCAGAATGTCCTTCCGGATGGTTGGCCAGCCAAAAGAAAAGATACAACAACGTTTGCTTGCCCAGAATCGCAGTCAGCATGGAATCATCGGCTCAGACGACTTTACTACGAACAACTACATTGGACATCTCATACACTCTAGTAATTCGACCTCACGGTCTTGCTGATCGATAGCTGCGACAACAATATGGGCCGTCAAAGGCATCTAGAGTTCCACGCACGCGTCATCGTGGAGACGGCAATGAAGTGGTTTCCAGCCCAGATGTGGTACTCTCGAACGTCGATATAAGCCAGTTTGAAAACAGAGCCAAAGCCTTTGCTGCCGCACGCGACTTTCTTACCGATCCCCCTATTACTCTTGACGAAGTTATTCATAACCACAAAAATCAACTCTGCTCAGTCTGAAGAGGAAGAGTAATGGCAAGGCTTCGCTACGCCCGTCTCTGACCAATCAACAAACTTAGCTACCCCGTCCAACGAATGAACCATTGAACCTTCCGACGAACGCACTCGTAAAAGAGGAGGATAATCAGCGGACATACATACATCCCCTCAATGCTCGATGCTACAGCAACAGTCATGGCGAGTCTATCAATTACAAAAAAAACGAATTTCTCTATGGCTGAAACGATCGTGACGTGGGCCGAGCACTGGGAGAGCCCAGGACTCATGTGGCATGGGACCAGACGGCCTTAACGATATCACCGGTATCACTGCGAGACTTGCCACTGGTCATGGTACTATTCTTTCCAGGTTGTCGTGCACCTGGGCGACCATCGTCAATGCTACTATTTGTTGTTTCTCTACAGAACAAGTCTAGCAGGGCAAGATTCAAAGTTCTCTTGGCTAGACATATGTCGTATAGATGGCTGCCGCTGTGTGTAGAGAAATGAGCTGGAAGAGAGGTAGGCGTATGACGAAACCTGAAAAGGATCGTAGCCTCCAGATTCTTCTTAGCATTTCCAAGGAAACTGAGTAAACAGAATTAAGATGACTGACTATCATCTTTGTCTGGAAAACAGGCTTGACAGCCTCGACCGAGACACCGGAACCGCTCTAAAAAATGGCAAAGACGTCGACGACACGGACAGTGTAGTCGTCGACGAACTCACTCAGCATCAGACCCATAACTTCCATGGACACACCAGCTCTTCCGTGGCGAAGCACCTTGAGAAGGGCAAGAGACGAGATGTAGACGGTTTTAGAGTTGTTGACGACGTTGCCGTCCTGCTGCATGCCCATCATAGGATAAGGTGGTGAATAAAAAAAAGCTTAGCCAATCTTACAGATAAAAAGAAGCAGAATTTAGTTGGTCACTGGCACAGAGTCTAAAGGTCAAAAGAAAGAGAGGATTTCATAGTTCAGCTATAGGAGCCAGCTACTGTACAGAAGCGATCAACCCATTCTAGCTCTGAGTCCTTTTCTGCTTACTCCTTTGGAGCGTAGTCGGTTTTGGCTCTCTTGGCAGGCTTCTTGCTGCTCAGAGGACCGGGACCATCTCCAAGAGTGATGTAACGCTTGTGGCGTGGGCCAAGCGGTGGAGGAGTGTAGGATGCGTCTGGCATATAACCGAACGAAATTGCACCGGAGTCAATGCGAGACTTGACGCTGACCATCAGAGCTTCCAAGTTCTTCTCAGCATCGCCGGGGGAGGGCATAGGACCCAAAGTGATGACTCCCTCCTCAAAGATCGAGTCAGGAATACGGAAAGGATTAGGCCCCAACATCACACCAGGGCGGGTTGGATGAGGGATCGGATGGGGGAGCTCAGGGGGTCCGGCTCGATACCCAGGTTGGAAAGGCGAGTCTTGGTGTTGCGACGAATCTCACCCTTGTACTCATCAGAGTGCTTGCGGTAGAAGTCGGCCTCGTACCAGCCGTCAGCAGTCTTGAGTTTGTCATGCTCGTCGCCACTGGTAGCGGCAGTGCTTGCCTCAATGTGCTTGATGAGCTTGGAAAGCTCCTGATAGCTTTTGGTATCAGGAGGGCAATACTTGCAAGACCAGTTACCGCGCTCAGCATCGTGGTCTTCGTGATAGGCGATCAGTTGTCGGCGCATCTGGAAGTAGCGGGAATGCTCTTCGCCTTGCATGTGACGTTTGAGCTCGTCCTTGTTGTTCCACTCCTTGTCCTTGGTAGACTGAGGCATAGTGGCATCGTGGATACACAAGGGACATCTCTTGTCCTGGTTCTTTCGCATCTGTTCGCCCGACGAGGCGTTGTGCATGGCCAGGTCCATGGCTAGCTCAGAGCGGTCGGTCCATGACAGTTGCTCATTATCGACGTCCATAGTTGTAGATGTTTCGGGATCCTCGTCGCCATCAAAGACTTCCTTCACTCCTCCATCCACAACGCCTTGGTCCTTTGAACCTTCCGGGACAAACATGCCGTCTGACTGATCGTCATCGTTCTGATCCTCTTCGGGATGCTCGAGCAGTTTGTCGATCTTGCGGTGTTCTTCGACGGTCTCAGGCTCTTCTTTAGTGCTCATGGCTTGTGCTGGAAAACTTATTGCGTGTGCGGAAAAAGAAGCGTCCGATGTGAGAATAGTGTTGGAAGTGAACTAATCGATTGCGATGTTGATTGCTAGGAAGGAGTGACTGATTCCAAGCGACCATCTTCGCAAAGTGATGAAGCTTCGCTCCTTCCCAATGTTGACAAGTATTTGAGGTTGTGATCGGACCACGTTGGAGACCATCGCTTTCTGCTGCTATATTTCATGCTCTTGGTTATCAGCTATTCTTTGAGTAGCTCTATGGATGCAGATGCAGTAGTGTTTGTAAGTAGCAGAATCGATACTGAGATTGTCCTCGTCTTGGATGATCTTGGACTGAATTAGTTGGCGCAAGGAACCAAAAAACAGAAAGCATACTTGCCATCTGTAACAGCACTATTGGTGCAGAAGGTCTATGTATTTTCAGAAGCTAGCTTTACATAGCCATCTCGAGCAACATGGTTGTACACTTTCTTTCCACCTTGACCTACAGCCAAATCAATCACAGTCTCAAGTTACCAAGCTCTCTCTCAATGTCTTCAGCATGAGTGACTCCAGCAGCAGCTTGATGGCCCTGTCCTCCGATGAGTCCATTACACTGAGGGCATCGAGCAGTCTGCATGGGCATTCCACACTCGCCAATCGTGAAAGGATGGCCGTTCTCGCATTGCCACCAGTGACCAGTTCCGCTGAACTCTGTCGCCATGGCAGCCACGACCTCTCGCATCTCTTCACTATTGACGGGCTGGTAGAAAGTGCCTCCGCGCAACATCTTCCCTACATCTTCAATCTCAGAGGCCACGGCTCGGGCTGCAGAATGTTCGTCGCAGAAATTGCGGGCTTCTTCGAGACGGACTTTGGCCTGGTCGCGCAGGAGGTCAAGGAAGTCGTCTTCGTCGTCACTGTGTTGCTCGTCAGTCTGAAGTTTTCTGGTTTGGGTAAAGGGATTGACATACCTATCTTCACGAGAAGAACGCCACGACAATTCCAGAGCAGCAAATCGTGCCCAGAAGATCAATGCTTCGGCTTGCTGTAGGTGATGCATACCTTCGTGTGCTCTCTGGTACAAGATCTCACATTCTGTGCGGTTGGCCTGAAGGTTGACGATTGTGTTGATCTCGGCTGGAAGTCTATGTGAAGATCGAACAGCCAGTACATCCGACAAAGTTGCCAAGTCGCAGCGGAGGAGTAGCGAAGTCGCCAAAGTGTGAGATCTGGTCTGCAGGATGACACTCTCATCGAAGACAAAGTCCGTGTCAGTCTGCTTGCTCATACGAGCATAGCGGACGAGTTCTTGCACTTGCTTAAAAGGCTGCTCTTGGACCTTGACAAGCTCTCTGAATCTGTGAACGTTGAATCTCAAACTCCAGAATTTGTTGTACCTCGATTGAGGCAGAGCCTCTCTGATTGCTCGGAACTGGTCATCTCGGGGGCCCTGGATGAGAAGACTGACATGTGCCGGCTTGGCCTCCCCAGGGCTGTTCTGCAAATCCATGTTTGTCTCTGTGAAGCGTTGGTATAGTGTAACGTACTCGCTGTTTGACCAGGTGATAAACTTCAAAGTGCTCTGGATAAGGAGAGCGCGACGAACAATCCGGCCGTATCTAGGGATATCGCGTAGAGATCGACGGCAGTCTGGGCAGACGATCCGAGTCTTGTCGACATCCAGACTATCGTGAGAGGCCTTGAGAGCGATGGGATGCTCGGATTCATCCAAGACGTAGTGCTCAGCGAGGCCCAGGTGACCGTCCAAGGTGCCGATGGTGTAAAAGTGCCCGCAGGCAGGGAAGATACAAGGCTCCTCGTCTAGATCAACGTCCTGGTACGAGCTCATCATGATCAAGTCTACCGTACGGTTCTTGGTCTCCTCATCTGCACATTCCTGGCAGAATTTGACATCAGGACAAGGAGCACCACAGACCGAAGGGCATTGGTGAGAGCAGGCCAAGACCTCCTCGCATCGCAGGGAGCAAGGAATCCAATCACAGGGTGCTCCACAGGGCATACTGCACTCACTATGAGGGCATGAAGAAGAACAAACCTTCTCTGCGCATGGAGGGCATGGCTCAGAACACTTGCGAGCACATTTAGAATGGCTACACCTGACTTCACAAGGCTGCTTACAGAGACCGCAATCGGTGTCTGGGTGGCACAGCTTGACGCAATTATGAGAGCAACTTGTAAAGGCTCGACCACATGCTTGGCGGCATTTGCCATGGTTTGTCTCGACGATGCGGCTGTCAATCCTCTCCTTGCACTTCTTGCAAAGGTGCTTGCAGTCATGACCACAAGGCAACTCCTCGTCGCAAACAGCGTTACACTCGAAGTTATCATCGTTGACATCTGTGCAACAGGGCACCGTGACCTCATGGAGGCATCCTGGCACAGTACGCTGCACAGTCTCGTCACACTGAATCAGATCCGGCTCAAGGTATTGCCAGCACGGAAGGGAGATCTTGACGTGGCCGCAGGGAAGTTCAACCTCGATGCCTTCGATAATCTTTTCGCATCTGGAGGGACAAATGTCTCCACAAACTCGAGGGCAAGGGTGGGAACAATCATGCTTTCCCACCTTTCTTGTGCATGGAGCGAGACATTTGACAGCATCATGAAGGACCTGTGAATGACAACTGGCAGTGCAAGCATGTCCGCAGAGGAGTCGCTGTGTACATGGAAGGATACAGCCACCATCGGGTGCGAGTCGAACGAAGTCATCTGGTGTCGAAACCATCATCTCGTCGCCGCTGTGTCTCTGACAAGAAATCTCCAGTGCATCTCCGATGTTCTCGTCCATCTGTAGTCGCTGCAGGACTCCGGTCCACATAGGTACGTGCTGGTAAGTGGTCGAGTTACCGATGATGTACATGCCGTTCTTGGCTCGTGACAGAAGAACATTAATTCGGTTCGATGTTCGCAAGAAGCCGCACTGCTTCTGGTCATTACTTCTGACGAGAGAAATGACGACGACTTCTGCCTCTTCTCCCTGGAAGTTGTCGACTGTTGCAATACGAACGGCCGAAGCGATTGAGCCTTTTTGAACACCGGGTGCTGGTGGAGCCCTCAGTTCTGTTGCACCGTCCACGTCTTCATTATTCAAGCCTACATCCTCAAGGCTCTTGACATCGCGATCATCTAGCACAACTTCGAAAGAGCTCTGCATCCGACGACGCAGCTTTCTGAGTTGCCCAAGGTATGGTGTGAGGACTGCAATAGCTCCAGGTGCGTAAGTGCCTTGCTTGATCAAGTGCGAGACAAGAGCAGTAGTCATCTCAACCTCAAAGTCGTTCGTATGTGAAGTAGACTGCATATCGTCTCGCGTTTCTGAGTGCTGATGGTCGAACCAAAAGAGCCTCTTCTTCAAACCAGTCACTTGCGGGTGTGCCAAGGTGGTTGGTGCATCGGAAAGTGAGGGATACAAAGTGGAGCGCACTAGCTCTGCGATGTCTGGGTGCATTCGTCTCTGCGTGTCGAGACGACTGAACGGGAGACGAACTCCGCCATCAGGTGCTGTGACTAGTCGTTCGAAGAGCGAAGTGTCCAGAGCATGCTGTTGACCTTGAACGCTCTCCTGAGATAGATCGTAGCACTGAACATGGGGTCGGAGTTGCAGATGATCACCAATGAGGATCGCGTGCTCGATAGATGGCAACAAAGCAGTCAAAAGGTGCGACTCAAGCACCTCGCCTGCTTCTTCGCACAGAAGGACCTTGGAGGATAGCTTCCGCAAGAGGTTAAGATTACGAGCCAGGCCCGAAGTGGTGACACCAATAACGTCGGCCTGGTCCAACACGCGAAGATCCAACTCGTTGTTGATAGCCTCTTGAGTTGACTTGAGCTGGTTGAAGTGTCGAACACGATCCAAGATAGCATCCAGGATGGATTGACGAGCAGTCTGCAGCCAGTAGTTGATCAATCTGCGTCGTTCCCAATTGGAGAGGTAATTCAGATTGGCGACAGCGCGGATGATCTCAATAGGACGGTCGAAGTAGAAGTTTCGACCCCCATGCAACCAATTCTGGAGGCGGTCACCTGGAGATCCGTAGCGCACCTCGATGAATCCCTCCTCGTCCTCACCACTACCGAAGAGCTGTGCTTCGTGTTGAGGATTGTTGCGCATAAGGTGCTCTCTAATGTTCTCAAGATCGTTTGAGAGAGCGGCCAGATGTTGGTTGATAGCCTTGGCCTCCGCGTCCAGTAGCAATTTGATCTCTTTCTTCTCGGATATCTCAGACCGAGTTCTGTCGACCTTTTCAGCAACTTTTCGGAGATTGAGTTCAGTCAAACGCTCGGATTTAGAACGACTTCCCAACCTGACGATCTGGGAGATCCCCTGGTCGAGAAGATTCTCCAGTGACTGGTCTAGAGCGTGGTTTGTGAACGTGACGACGAGTATGGGACCGAGGCGACCTGCCTCCTTGTTATGCACTAGAGTCTTGAGCAATGCCACACCGGTGTAACTCTTACCAGTGCCCGGAGGGCCCTGGACGAGAGCGAAAGATCTTGAAAGCGAGGATAGAAGAGCGGATGCTTGAGTGTTGTCGAGAGTGCTCGCCTTGGTCAAGTTCTCCAGGTCTGACTGCTTCTGGTTTGAAGGGTCAAAGGCAAGGTTTCCGTCCTGCATGATTTTGTCGAGTCGGAAGCGAAACCCACGTCTTTGTGCATATGAAGGTGGCGGGATGTCAACCATTTCCTGCTGGGCGTGCGATGAGGGAGCAAGGAAGTCAGAGAAAGGCAGGTCCAGATTGCGGGAAATCTCCTTCAGTGCTGTCAATGTAGGCAAAAAAGCAGGAAGAAGGACTCCAGGAAACTCGACTAACGAACGGCCGCCTTGAAAGTCGAGATTAGAGAAGGTGCCTATGATGTATCATGCTGTCAGTCACATCTGAATCCGCAGCGGCATATGAACGAATACGGAGCATTCATACTCGAACTTCGTCATGACCAAACATACCTAGAATATGGGCCATAGCCTCTGGGCTCATCTCGATAGGTCGAGCAATGATACACACGCGCTCATCAATGTACTTTATGACGTCTTGTGTTGCGCCACGGTCTTTGCCAGATTGATCCTGGTAGCAGACACTGCAGAAGACAACAGCTTGTGTTGAACTGATGAGACAAATGAGTGCATCACCCTCCAGTCTCTTGGCCTGGCTCCACCAGTCTTTACGTTGTTTTTCCGACTTCAGCTGCAGCTCTGGTGGCTGATCGAAGCTGATCCCAAACTCGAGTCCTTTCGAACTGTCGAATCTGGTCCATTCGACTTGTACATTCTGATATGTGTGTCTTCGGAGCTTGCCTTTTGATTGGAACACACCTTGCAAAGCATCGAACTCGATCCTGGCGCTGTCGCGTAACTGACCAATCGTATCCTCACGTAGCAGCCTGAAGTGACGGTCAAGCAGACCATCGATGCCCTGCTTGTGCCAGGTCGAAGGGTCCTGCAAGGGAAGATACTCGGCATGAGTGCTCTGGATCTCTTCTGAGGTCGGCATGATTTGGATATTCTCAATGGAAGCAAAGTCGTTGTCGTGCCTGGGGCGACCATTGGAGAGCTGTCCTGGCTTGCTCCGCTGCAAAACGAACTGTGGCTTTGCACCAGTATCTAGAGCCGTTGTAGGTGCCATGCCTTTGATACTCTTGCCAATTCCTAAGCGTTTGTTGATACAATCCAGATACTTCTTTGCTTGATAACACAACATGTCGATTGCCGGATCAAGTTGAGGAGTCGTCATGGGTGCCAAAGCGATTGCGAATGCCTCGTAGCAGGGAGTCACCTTGGCTGTACCGTTGTACTCGATGACCTTTGACAGGACTGCAAGCGATGCCTCAAGAGAAGTGTAGAATTTGACGTCCGGGGCTTGCATCAAGGTGTTCAACACTCGGACGACTGCGGTGAACAGATGCTCGCCTCTGGTGCCTGTAACTCCATAGAGGACGTTGCTGATAGTACCGAGGTGGCGTTCGAGAAGAGGCGAGGACATGACATGGTGCTCGGAAAGACTTTGAAACATGGGAACGATTTGGGTGACGAACAAATGCCTCAGAACACTCTCAGACATGTTCTCGAAGTCCTGGTTTGCGACTTCGAGCACTTTGTTTAAACCACTGTCCGAGGCAAGAGTCCTGATGACGTCTTGGCGAGATGCATCATCGGTGTTGACGAGATGCAATGCTTGGTTGAAGAACTTCCCCAAGCCAAAGCCAAGAGGCTGATGGCTGGCGGCATCCTTCTTCCATTTGCCCAGCTCGTTCCAGGTGGTGGTGTTCACAGGTCTGTGGGGCTGTGAAGTGTTTGCACCTGCGTTGTCGTGTGAAAAGTTACAGGTGGTGCCAAATCTGCAGCCTTGGGGAGTGTTGAAAAAGCGACAAGGCTTGTTGGATGCGGTGCGTCCTCCAGGTGCAGCAGATAAGTCGTGGCTGTATTTGCAATTCGAGCCATAACGACAGCTGCCTCGCTGAAACGCATGGCAGATGCCACGCTCCATGGTGAGCTTGTCGGTGGCGCAAGACTCGCGGAGAAACGGTGTAGCGGTGATTTGCAAAGACTGAGAAGAGATGTTGAAGTCGAAGGATGAGAAGGACGAAGGAAACTTGGTTAGGAAGCGCAAACGCAAAAGGAAAAGCCAACAAAACTCGCAAGCATCACAAGAGAGAACCCTCCTTCCCAGACAACAGAAAATGAAAGACACCCATCCACCAGCGTCTGCAGCTTTCCGTCGACCAACTCTTTCACACGACCACTCCTTGCTTCACACCTTCAGCTGTCAAAAAGCACAGTGCTTTCCAGAAACCAGTAGTCTGTCACCAGAGATGACTTGCAGCAACCCATATTTCCTGCAGATCTCAGACATGATGGGAGCTAGACCCATACTCACTCGTTTGCATCAGTTGTCGGCATAATGAACCAGATACCTGCATGTCTTGATCTGATTATCCTTGATGCAGACATCAATCAGAGCAGTAAGTCAATAGAATAGCCACAGTCTTGTAAAGTAAACACCGTATCGGATGTTCACAAGACACAGTCGATGTATCCCTAATCTTCTACAAGTTTGATGCAACTGATGGGTGTTCATGCAGGAAGGCACGTTGTGCCGAAGCAGCAGCTGCCGTGGCCCGGAGGCGGTGAGCAGTGGCAGAACTCGGGCATGAATATTCTCAACCTTGTTTCATGCTGAAGGCATCAAACAAATCATAACTTAAATGGGATTGAAACAACTCAAATCGGGTGTACGGTTTTCACAAACTCGGTCGCAGAATACCGAGAACTCACGATCATGGCATGGCCGCGAACCATAACCACGAAAACCCACGTTTCGTCTACACAGCAAAGCACAGCCAAACCATCAGAGAGGCAAAAATAGGAGATAAACAAAAGGATAGATATATTCGCTATGCACAAGTCTTGGATCGGGTCAACAGCATTGCTGTTTGATTTTTTGGTTTGGATCGAGAGTCCCAGTAGTTTTCCTCTGCACCCTGCACAATCAAGGAAACTAAAAAGGGGAGTCGAGCCTTAAATCTCAACGTCAAGGAGATTCGACGACAGGAAAGATGTGGACATGTCGCAAAAGATGGACATCTAGTAGTTGACGCTGATCAGGTAGTCGGCGAGTTGCTCGACGGTGTTGGCGGCAACACCCGGTTGGACATGCTCGGGGTAGTGAGTGACGAGGAGAGCCTGCTTGGTCTTGACGATGACGATGCCTTCCTTGCCCTGTTCGCTTGTCAGTTTTGTGACAGACGGAGGGAGTGATAGTCGTCGGGACGCACCTTCTTGCCGTACAAGCTTCTGTCATCAGCCTTGAGGACGATGAACTTCTCGCCAGCAACGTGGAGGCCAGTGCTCTGGACCTTCTTGACGTCGGAGGTGTCCTTGAATGCAGAGACGACCTCGGCCATTTCTTGGGGAGAGACCTGGAGGAGCACAGTATCAGTCCATGCTCTTGATTTGGCTTGACCCATCCGCATTTATGCGCAATCCGGCTCTTTCTCGAATTGTATACAGCGGTGGGTGGTGGAAAAACGCACAGTGAAGCCAGCGGAAGTGGCCCAGACACTGTTGCCTTCGCTGTTGAAGATGGCGGCCTTGTCGATGTTGCCAGTGCCAATCAGGCTGGAAGGTCGGATGTCAGTGATGGCTCTGCGATCGTTGGCGGTGGCCGTGTGTACCTCTGGTCGACGTATGCTGTTGGATTCAAAAGTCAGCCGACAAGCTCGCCATCGGCATGCGGTGAGGGCGGAAAGAGCGTACCTTGCCACGACATTGTTGCGGTTGTGAAGGTGTGTATAGAAGAGGGGAGAAGTCGGAGGGTGTTGCGCGTGGGCCGTGGAGATTTTGCAGATGGAAATTATTGAATGGTGTGTGAGCTACAAGGCCTCTCTCCTGGAATAGATTGTTGATGTTGAGCGCCAAGAAGGGCGGGCGGTGACGGAGGGCGGGGCTGCCCCTCCAATCACTGAGCACAAGACCAACTCTGAATGGACTGACATGACTCTTGCTCGCCCACTGCCTTTGACCCGTTCAGGTTACGAGTATGCACTTTGCCCACCTCGAATAACTATGAATACATCCTCTCTATCCCTCTATCCTCTTCAGGCGCCTGCGTAAAGCAGGCCATCCAATGAGAAAAGACCCTCTGCACTGCTTGCGCAGCACAGAAGGGGAGGATCAAGAACCCTGCCAATCGTATCAAAGTCTGCAAACATTTGATTGATGGCATTATTGGATTCTTGTCCGTGTCCCAAGAAGGGACATCCATTCAAGCCGACTGTGAATACCTGTGTTCTTGTCAGCATTTCCAAAGCCATCCTGGCAGCTCTGCTCTTGCGTTAGTCCACCAGGCACCGCAAAACAAGTAAAGTACAGAGAAAATGCTCGACAACTGTCGCTGTGAATGTGTAAAATGAAAAGCTATCGTTACAGGGCCATGAGCGACGGGGTATCAGCAAGTCCGACGGTGCGCCACTCCATATGCAAAATTCCTGCAGAAAGTAATGTGTACGTGAAAGATGCCGGCAATAAAAAATACTGCAGCCTCAAGGATAGAATGACAAAGCAACCATACCGATCAGAAGCTCGTATCAATAGGAAACCATCCCAGAACGTGTTGTTCGTCGATCAGCAGCTAATTGTGCTTCTTCTTGGATCTTCTTGCTTTCGACTTCGGATTCGTGTCTTTGCCGTGTTTCTTGCTGAGTTCCTTGAACAAGACCTTGTCCATTCTATCGGGTATGTCGGTCACGCCAGGATGGTTCTTCTTGAAAGTCTTCGCACGGTCCTTCTCCTCGTGTATCTTCTGCTTCTCGCTCTTGTCGTCGGTCGTTTGCTCTTCGTTCTTTTGGTTCTTTCCGTTCTTTTCGTCGCTTTTCTGTTTCTTGGGTCGAGGAGCACCAGCTGTTGCATCGGATGACTTCTTCCTCTTGCCGGCAGCCCCGGCTGGGCCTGATACTTCTGCTGTCTTTTCCTCATCATACTCCATGTGCAGAGGTGCGCGCCTAAGTCCGGTCAGTTGTTGTCGGAAATTTCGTAGATCAGCTTTGCCTACTTCTTCTCATTGTCGTTATTCGTCTTCTGCTTCTTGCTCGGTTTGGAATCACCATCTGCGGGCCTTTTGCCCTGTTGTGGCTGATTATTCTGGTTTCCTTGGTTTCCAGCAGGAGGGTTTCCTGGATTACCTTGATAGCCGCCATGACCGTTTCCATCCTGGTTGTTGTTGTTGATGCCACGCGGGAAGTTGCTGCCGCTGACGTTACCGTTATTGATGTGTTCTGGTTCTCGAGTGCATAGCAGCATACCTTGCCATATTCTGCTGCCATACAGCTCTCAGACGGGAACGCTGAGCTTCGAAGAGCGCATAGTTGCCACCCCAAACACGTTCAAGAATGCTGATAACATCACCATTGTCCTTGTTTGCATCCTCGGCGTCGGACATGCAAATGTTGAGCTCTCTGAAAGCATCGGCGAACCTCTCGAAGATCTTGACCACTGCACTGGAGCCTCCCGAAATGTCGTTGTTGTAGTTGTTGGGGTCGATGATGAGGAGCCTGTCTTGCTTGGATGGCTGGCCTTTGGCGTTTCTCCACGATTTCTGATAATGTTAGTTTGAGTTCTGATGAAATGATTATGTAGTAGAAGGATAATAAATGGAAAACTCAATCAGCAGCAGCGATCGTCGCTCGATAATGCTTCGAGCAGGTATGCCTAAGCAAACCAAACTCGCTGCCTTTGTGTGAATTGCACAAATCTAAGCACTTACCTTGGTGACGATGTTCCATGGTTCCATCTGGATGCCGTGCTTTTGAACATCAAAGTCTCTACCATAGTACACAAAGAAGTTCATCAGAACCGCATCCAAGGCCTGCATGGGGTCCCAATCAGGGCCATTACGCTCTTCAAGGACGCGGAGTACGGTGATGGTCAGGCAGATAACCGAGTAACCACCAAGACCACCACTGAAGACCTCGGAGAAATCTCTCATGACGAGGAACTGCTTGATCAGGGATACAATGATGGGCATGGCAGGGTATCGTTCTGTCCAAACCTGGAAGGTTTTGTTGGCGAGAAGTCCACTATCGTTCTCGAACGAAACATCAACCCTCAGACCAGTCACCTTCTCGACAAACTTGACCAGAGGCACTCTGGAGTTTGCGATGACGGTCACTGAGGACTCGATAGCGATTCCAGCTCTCTTGAGACAATTCGCGAACTTGTACATCCAATTTCTAGTTGGCTGTGGGTTGGCAAAGCCGCCGTTCAGGAAACGAGTTGAGCAGGCGACAAGATCCATATCAGCAGTGGGCAGATAGAGGCCTGAAGCAAAGGATCCAAAGGCACGAACATTCAAGTCGGGGAACGTCTTTCTCACTGCAGTCTCGATACGCTTGACCAAATCCTCGCGGACTTGGTTTTCAAAGTCGCGAGGCTTGACGTATTCGTAGAAGTCAAGGATCTCGTTGTGAAGCCACTGTTCAGCACGGGGTCCTTGAAGCTTGTTGGCAAACCAAGGAGCAGGATCAGTACCTTCAGGGGCCCTCCATTCCTCAATGGTGTCGCCGAGTGTCACGTCATCCTTACGCTTGCGTTTCTTGTTGTTCTCCTTGCGGACTGGAGCCACTGCATCTTTGGCTTCTTGTCTCTGAAGTCCGGTGTGGTATTGGCTACGGCCCGAAGGGTCACCGTGTACATCTGCTGGTGGAGGCCAGACATCGAGTCGGGGCAGAGGCACAGGTGCTGACATGTTGACACCCTTGGGCTCTTCGACAGCAGGGAGTGGAGCAAGGTTGCGATCGGGATGAAGGTGGTCTAGGTGGCTGAAGGAAGGTTTGTGTGGAAGAGAAGGCTCGCCTTTGACAGAGCCGGCAAGTGAGACACCACCCTCATCGTCGCTGTTGTTCTGGGCAAAGTCGTCGTCAAAGTTGAACGAGATGAAGTCCTCACCTTCGGCAGCAGGGGCGGCAGGCTTTGCAGCCTCGACCTTGGCCTTGCGGATGAGCTTGACAACATCCTTCTTCTTGGCATCGGACTCGCCAGGCGGAGGCAGCACAGTGTAGGGGTCGGGATTAGACCACTTGGGCTTGGCCTGTTCGGACTCGGGACTCTTACTCTTGACTCGAGCACGTTTGGCTCTGGGATGCTCATCCTCGGAGTCATCGTCGGAGTGGTTGGCATGATTGGACATTGAAGGCTGAGCAGAGGCGTCGGTGGGATTTTGGACGTCGGCCTCAAGATCCATGACGCTGTCGTCGTCGTCACTGTCGCTATCAGAGAGATCGTCGAGCACCTTGAAGCGGGACTCTCTGCCTTCGTTCATGCCTTCCAATTGGTCAGGAGTAGGTTCGCGCTGGTGTCGCATCAAATCACGTTCGTGAGCAGGCTTGGGTCCGAATCTACGAGGACCACCACGGCCACGAGCGTTGCGCTGACCGTTGCGACGTGAGTCTCTGGGAGGGGCCCGTCTGGCACCTGGGTAGTTGTTTGACGGCGCAAACGACGGGGCGTTGTTGCCGGCCGAGAAGTTGAAGTCGTCTCTTCTGGGTCCAGGACGATAGTTGTCGGCAGAAGGACGAGCAGCGGCACCACGGAATTGGAACATGTCGTTGCGAGGACCCGACGGTGGGGGAGGCGCGTCGTGGTAAGACGGAGGAGGTGGACGATCGCGTTGAGGATACGCCCGTGAGTTTCTGGATGATGGCTCGTAGTGGTCCATCGTTGCGTGCCTGACAGTGATGGCTGTCTTGGACGTTGGATGAAGAAGGCGCACAGAAGGGGTTTTGACAAAGTTGATGCGCCTGCTTTCGGACTTTGCGCGAATTCGAGGGGCGCTCTTTCCTCGAAACATGCGCCCAACGTCATTGGGCCGTTTGCCGAGACCCTGAGAGATATGGAAGCCCCCTCTGTCGGACGCTCGTCTCGAAACGTCAGCCATTCTTTCGACTCGTGATGTTCTCGATAAAGATCGATCAATTCAAGTAGGTATCCTCGTCTTGTAGGCGCATCACATGTAGCTTGATCTCACAGTTTCATGTGGCTCTGTTACACGTGAAAGATCAAGATAATCACTGTACGGGCTTTGATACCAGCTCCTGCTTGCTTCTCCTGCAGTCAGCATTGCTGCCTCCCAACTTTTTCTGTCTCCTCACTCAGCCAGTGATACAATACACATCACAATCTTCTTGGATATAATAAAGTGGTTCCTACATCTTTGTGTTTCGTCACTATGAGCACTGCGCACGATTTCAAAGCCAAATGCCTTTGCGGCAAATATCAACTCTCAATTGCTAGCCAGCAAGTTCCTCTTGCGGCTTCGATATGCCATTGCGACAGTTGTCGTCACGGGTCAGGCTCGCTGTACATAGGTGCAGCCTTTGTACCTGACGATTGCGTCGAGTCTGTAGAAAAGTCACTTTCCAAACTAAAGGCTAGTCAGTGGTCAAGTCGCAGAACAGCATACATGTGCTCTACCTGTGGCAGTATCATCGTCGAAAAACTCGATGGTCGACTTTTCATCCACACTGGAGCTCTTGACCGGTTGGACGATACGGTCCAGTTCAAGCGCCAGATATTCGTCAAGGATACCAAAGATGGTGGCTTCAGCCACTGGCTCAAAGACCTGTCGATTGAGACACACGCAACCCTGGGCGACAATCTCATTGCAGCTTGGCCGCAGTCAAGTAAGCAACCAGCAGACAAAGCTTCGGGTCGGTTGCACGCGCACTGTCTATGTAATGGTATCAATTTCTGGATCTCTCGTCCGCTGAAATCCTCTGCCAACCCCAACAACCCCAAGTCTGACACCCACCAACACAATCCGGACCGTGGAGAATACGAAGTGGAGAACCCATGGTGGCTCTGCGAAAACCGCACCAAGTTTTTTGCCGAAGTATGCCAATGCAATTCCTGCCGTCTATCAAGCGGCTGCGACTTCATTCCATGGACCTACGTCCCAACCACGGACATCTCTTTGACCGCTGATGGAAGTGTACCTTTCTCCCATAACTTTGGTACACTTGAAGGGTACCGCTCATCGGACCAAGCAACAAGATATTTCTGTGGCCAGTGTGGCGCCACGGTGTTCTATGTCAGAGATGAAAGACACGGGATCGCAAACGTGGCTGTGGGATTGCTGGACGCAGACGAGGGCTCGTTGGCACAAAGCTGGCTTTGGTGGAGGACTGATGCTCTCGATTTCAAAGAAGATAGCATTGATCGTGCCGCCACGTTTGTGAATTCGGTTGAAGGGGCATTGCGAAAGTGGGGACAAGAAGCATCAGTTCCAAGCTCATGAAGCGGCAGAGAGGGAAGCGGTGATGCGCCAGTGGGATGGAACAGGTCAGTCAAGGTATCAGATCGAATTGAGACGCGTTCTGCTCTCCGGCGACCAAAATGAGTGCCTTATCGACTTCAATCGAGCTGGCTACGAAGGAAAGTAGAACACTGTTGCAAGCCTGCAAAAGAAGATGTCGCAGCCGTGAATCGAACACGGGGCTCGTGCATGGCAAGCACGAATTTTACCACTAAACCACTGCGACTGTTACACGAGTTCACGTGATATCAATGTGATTGTTTATGATTTATATGAAAGAACTCACCAGCAGCAGTAGATCCATGGATTCATTGGGGCCTCCTTCTTCTACAACTCTTACGTAGAATCAACAAACGTAGGTCTAGCAGCACAGTACAGATTGATTGCTGTGTCATCTGGCAATTCACAAGTCATCGCATGGAGATGTATTTGCGTACCTATCCGAGTGGGCTTTCCAGAAACAAACATCGTCAAAACCAGAAATCGATAAATCTCCAGTCTTGTCTGTTGAATATCTACAAGATACGAGGGATACATAGAAAAGACTTATAAGATATCTATGAATACTCAACGACTGTATATACGCAAGCGGTCGACGTGATGTCTTGGGATATATGTTGAAAGTGGTAGTTGAGCCTGCCACCCTGTCACGATTCATGTTTGAGATGGCCGCATCGGAATTTTTAAACGCATGTATCGACACAACCATCGACAGGCCTTGCATGTATCATTCAAGTGGTTGAGGAGAGCCGTCGAGGCAGGAGTACTGGGCAAAGAGCAGAGGTGAAGGAATATTATTATCGCCAAAACTACCAATCCATACCAGCCATTGCCTCTTCGTCATCATCAAAGTCGTCTTGCGGCCGTGGAGCAGTGTTTGTAGTGGTGGTCGACGACACTGGTCCACCGAACAGACTCTTGGGCACACTCTCATTCATTGCATCCTCGGCCATGAGAGCATCCAGCTCGTCCTCGTCTGGCTCTTGATCATCTGCGGGTTGTGTATTGTTCTGTTTCGAGATGGCTGGTGCTGGCACAGCCTCGCTCTCAGCCAACAAGGCATCTAATTCATCCTCGTCAGGCTCCTCTTCGCCAAAGGGATTGTGATTGTTTCTCGCCAGTGCTCCGCCTTCTGACTGTGTCTCGACATTGCTGGGCCGTTCCTCAGTAGCGCGGGCAGTGTTGTCCTCCGGTACGGCGTCTTCGTTTGGAATGACAAAGTCTTCTTCATCGTCGTCGCGGGGTGGTTTCGGTTTCCCTTCTTGAATCCATTCTCTTCGCATCATCTGCATGCGTTTCTTGTGGCCGAGCTTTTCTATCATCGAGACACCATCCATGAACTTTGCTTTGGGGAAGAGGTCGTCGAGCCATAATTGGTAGGTGTTAAGTAGGCGTGCCATATCTGAGAACTCGTGGCCTTTGCCCTTGATCTGGATACGGTCTTTGGCGATTTTGCGGAGTTTTGGAATACCTTGCTGCGAGAGAAGGCTGTAGAAGTGTTAGTGTTGGCGCGAATGTGTTGGACACTGGATGCCTACCGATCCTCGTCAAGTTTTGCGACTGGCTTGCGCTTCTTGGTGACTTTGACTTCTTCATCGATGTCTACTGGCACATCATGCTGTTGATTGTTGGTATTGTTATTGTTCGCGTCGTCCTGGGCACTCCGATCCTGGTCGTGTGGATAAGAGGTCGAGCTGATGCCAGCATCATAGTTGAAAATGTCGTCCAGGTCGTCATGCTCGACAGTGGGACGTACGTCTGGCGATACTGCAGCTGGCATGTCGGATGTTTATTGGTCTTGTATACACTGGCTCAGGATGGATATTCGAATCGTCGCAAATCTGGGAGACGTGACTGAACGCGCCTTCGCGCCAAATTGGCGATTCGACATGGTTGTGGCCAAAAGTCGTGGTCTGTAACGCGCGAGCAAACTTGAGCTGCTCGCATGCCTATTGATTGTTGCGACAATAGCAATAATTTCTCGACAGCAGCATCGGGACAGGATTGTTTACATCTCTGGACTCACCTTGGAAGAGCGCTCGAGTCGGACACATCACACCTTGTCACATCATCTCTTGCGCCAACATTCGAATCCAGCCAACATCATAATCACTCAACATCAACTATCTCCACCACCGCCAATTATCATCAGAAAGGCTTGGACTGGCATTGATCTCTTCGCTTTCTCAAGAGCAGCATGGCCGCGGACGCCATGACCGACCCGCCTTCAGTCGGCGTCATCTCAGAACGACTAAAGAGCCTGCTGCAGCGTGCCAGAGAAATCAAATCAGTCGAAACCATCGATCCTCCTTTGCCCGTCTCGGAATTAGCACAGGAAGTCTCTTCACTCGGAAAGGATGTTTTTGGATCGCAACCTGATGTGCACAAGTTCTCTGTCGTCGAGACGGCCGCGAAGAAGATCTTCTACGAAACCATTGTACGCCCCTCCGCGCTTGTCACCTTGCCTGGATTTTCCCAAACTAATGCACCAATAGCAATCCACTGATATCAGAACTCCCGGATTTGTTCGCATGTGGGACTTCTTGGACCTTCTGCTACTCTGCGGCGAACTTGGACAGTGCGAACCCATCCTTGCCTTTTGGCTCGTCGAAGAGCTTCTCGACAGTCAGACTACCGAAGGCTGTAGGATAGTCTTTGACTACCTCGAGTCCAGACGTGAGCGGCTAATTCAAAAGGACTTTCATAAGACCCATCTCGCTCTTCTGCGCTCATGCAACGAACTGCTACGCCGACTCTCTAGAGCCGAAGATGCTGTCTTCTGTGGACGAGTCTTCTTCTTCCTTTTCCAGACTTTCCCTCTTGGCGACAAAAGCTCCGTCAACCTGCGCGGTGAATATCACACGGAGAATGTCACTGTCTTCGAAAAGGATCCCCCGACCGATGCTGAAGCGACGGAGCCCATGGATGTCATTATGGAGGGTGAAATCGAGTCACAATCAAAAGACGCTGATGGTATTGTGAGCACTCCTTCAAACAAGGATCAAACGACAGATTCATCGATCGAAAAGAAAGGCGACGAAATCAAAGCTGAAGACTCCGAGTTTTATCCCGTTTTCTGGAGGTTACAGCACGATTTTTCCAACCCGACGCGACTTTTCGAAGACGAAAACTTCATTCCTTTCAAAAACGGTATCGAGAAAACGTTGGCAAAGTTCAAGAAGACACCAGTAGTCGCACAAACCAAGAATGCTGGAGACGCTCAACGAGGTATCAAACGCAAGCTTGGCGATGAGACGGGCGACCAATACGCAAGCAACTACAACCCAAAGTACTTGACCAGTCGCGAGCTCTTCGAACTCGAGGTATGTTTATAGCCTTTGTTGCGATGATGGGGATCAAATCTAACAGCGAATAGCTGAGCGACTTGGCATTCCAACGTCACATTCTGGTTCAGGGACTCATCCTCATCGACTTTCTGCTCTCTCTCACCGATAAAGCAAAGAAGAAGTGGACAGACGTTGAGAAAGCCAATCCCAAGTCAGCCAACAAGGGTCTCCTGTACAACTTCACATTGAATGAAGAAAACGTATGTACCAGCACTGCAAGCGATCCCAGTCATGCACTGACACACAGCAGGAGAAATGGGTGGTTTCAACACGTTCCAAGATTGCCGGTTATCTGCAGGAGGGACCCGAGGGAAAGTTCTACTATCGTATGGTCGACACTGTGCTTTCCCGCGATAAGAATTGGGTGAGATGGAAATTGGAGAGCTGTCCACCAATCGTCAGAGACGCTGTTACTCCAGAAGAGAACACAGAAGCGAAGTCTGGTGCTCGGCAAGCAACAGTCAATAGGCGCCTCAAGGCGAAACCGATGGGTGCCATCGACGTGACTTTCCTCGCAGAAGTGGACAACGCGAAGGGTCTCGAGGCTCTAAAAGACGCTTCAAGGTATGTGCAGACGCGGGATTGTCATTTCCAAAGATAGATGCTGATCATGTTGCAACAGGTTCACGGCTCCGTCACCCGAAAAGCTCGTCAAGGGGATTGAGGGAGACGACCTTGATCTGGAAATGGCCATGACAGACGAAGAGAAGAATTCTTTGGAGGCTGCCAAGCAGAGCAAGACCTGGCGCGCGCTGCGGGCTGCATCCAGAACATCACTGGCGCTGTTAGACAAGGTGGATCCCTCCACACGCTTACCGGCCTTGTTTAAGCAGGAGGAGAACCAGGGAGAGGCTGCCGCCCACGACCCAACATCTGCACCCGAGAATGACAGTGGAGAAGTGGCCGTGGCCACAGATGGCAAGGCAGAAGAGCAGGTGGTCACTGGATAGCTAAATACCCATGCAATGCGCCTTCTTGGTGTCTATTATTGATGTATCGTGAGTTGCACAAAGCACTGCAGACACGTTGTTGGTATGCAAGATGCTCACGTTCCTTTGATCTGCATGCACCTAGGGTTGGAGATGGAGGCGGTTGTTTGGTTGTTAATGTTCCGAGACGGCGATGGGCGCGCCGTTGCAATCTTGCCCTGTGCGCCCCTTGAATCTTGACCGTTTCCACAACCTTGATCCTTCCCGACTACACGTCGTGCTGGCACTGCTGGCGTTTGGGCAATCGCAATGCAACCAGCGGCTGCCCAATCGCGGTGATTGTTGTTGTCTCATTTGCTAGACATGGCCGCCCGACTGCACAGAGCCTCGCTGCCATCCATCGACGAGATTAGCCATCGCGCAAGAGCCACCCGTGAACGAGGGGAGACTTTTTGATGGCTTGGCGAACGGTGAACGCGCTCGATTCGCATGGCGGCTCGCTTAAAGCGCACCCTGCGCAGATCAAACCGCCGTCTCTCTCTACGCGTGTCGGGCCCGAGCAGACCAACTTCCGCAGGCACGCCGCAGCATCAGGTCCTGCTCACTGGGTCGTGAAAGCTTCGAGCACGAGCAACTCGGATAACAAGCCCCAGGAGCTCGAGCAGCAAATCTCCAGCCGCCCTGCGTTCCGACGGTAACCACGCTCGCAAGCGTGATGCCGTCCGACTCGAAACACACAACACGTCCTGGAGGCTCCCTTGGCGACAACGTTATTCAAGGGCTGCCTGACGATTGCACTGGTGAATTGCCTGCACGTGGCGCCCGGTTGTGTGAGTAGCCGGCGCTGGCGTGAACGAACCGTGTTCACCGGTGATGGACGACAACCTTCTCGGTTCAGACCTGACTCCTGCAATCCTGACAACCCTCTTCTCAAACCGGCTCAGTACCCATTGCTGCCCCCTGGTTGCCGATCATTAGGGAGATGTTCTCGTGGCACCGCCAGAACGTGCCTGCCTCCTATGCTCTAGCTGTGGCTTCAACCTGCCTCTTCGGTTAAATTGACTAAGAAAAGCAACAGCGGAGAAGCGCGGAGTTGCGCATTCTCAGCAAGAAAAACAAAGAAAGGCAAGCAACAGATATCACGGGCCAAGAAGGAAACCAGATCGTAGGCCTTGGGCAATCTTGTCTCAGAATCCTGGCTTGACTGTTGACAGCTGTGAGAAACGGAAAGTGCCAAACCTGCCATGCCCCGGAGCGGCCCGCAAGAAGAAGTCGAATGAAAAACGGTTGATCGATCTTCTGGAAATGCTTCATATTCATCGCGTCGGATTGGTCAAGCCAGGACTAAATCGGCCCTCATGCACAGTTCAGGGAAGAGCCGAACCAGCCAAGCCCAAGCTTCAGACAGCGTCAGACCACGGCGGGGGGAGTCCCATTAGACGAGATGAACGCTATCAAAAAGGTGGGTGTCAAGCAGAAGCAATGTCCTCTGACCAGATACGCGCGTTTAGGCTTCTACCCTAGCCGAGTGTTTTGGGCCGCATCACAGGAGACGTTTTGATATTCTGTAAGTGACTGGCAAGAATGTTCACAGTCGTCCAAATGACTTCTGCGAACCATCGTGGCTGCAGGAAACTATTGAAAGGACAGAGAGCATGCGACGTCGATTCGGTGCGCCTTTTGGCGGCAGGACAAGCACGCATGTCACTTGACGACTAGTCCCACCACCCCCGCAACCATGCGCCATGAAGCGCCTCATCCGCGAGTGGTAATGCAGCCAACCATTAGCGGTGAACGTGGGAATATCCTGACAGGGTCCGGTCCCACTACCATAACCTCGAATAACCCCCCATCGGCAGTTACCATCTGTGTTCCAGCCATCTCGGAAACTGCTCTGCACAGCGCATAAAGTTTCCCGGGCATCTTACTAGTGCACGTCCTGAACCTTTGGCCAAATGCAACAGGTGGAATAAATCTCCGCACGCTTCACCACTCGCAAAGCTATTTACATGCTGGATATTCCCACCTGAGGCTTTCATCCGAGGTACACACCAATCCGTATCGCTATCATTGGCTGTGTGGACCCTTGGTCGAACCCGCAGGCACTAAGACGAGCATTGGCTGCCGAGAAGCACCGTGCAGAAGCAAGCAGGTGAGCTTGAATCCTTGACATGTCGATGTTGACATGGTCATCGCTGCCCTTGTCCCCGTGCGATCCTCTTGACGAAGTTTACCGTGTGAACTTCTCGTCCTGACTCGGCCATTTTTCTCACCCTGCAGCCACCCTTATGGTGCTTGGGACTCCCGAGGATCAAGAGGCCGGATACCACCTTCTTTTGCACCGTCGACTGCCAAATTGGTCTTGCAATACCTGCTGACACCCCACATCCAGAGCTTTGAAGTCACTCATCATCTGATTGTCTCGTCCTTTCAAGATCCTCATCCTCTTGCACGAGTCAAGTCCTGTGCTTGCGCAACTGCTAATCTATTAGCCTCATCTCCCTTCGTTTAAACCTTCTTGACACCTCCCACTGCGGTGAGCGTAGCTCCGCCGAACTGTCGACCAGACCAACCGGCCCACTGCCTTGATCTTCTCGGTCTTGCCGCAACTTTCTCTGTCCTACAGTACTGTACCTCTTCCTCAATCGTTGGCTGGTCGGTGTATACCTACACTCTATACAACACTCTTTACTCAGGGCTTGCACGTCATTCTTGCGCTCAGCTCCAACAAAGCGTGCGCATTTGCTCGATATTATTCTGATATTGAGTGATCGATCCTTCTGTCAACTCCTGTCATCCCCACAACCGTCTTCGTGGCAACTTCAAGCTTACAGTGGGCCATACCCGCGGTACCTTGATTGCTCCATCAACCTTGGTCTTTACCAGCAGCCCCCAGAGCTCTACGACTAATTAATTTGTCAACCTTTCAAGGGTTTCACTGTAGCCTGCTGGAGATCATTACGAACATCTTTTTGCAGTACAAGAATCCTTTCAGCATTTCTACCAAGCTCTGCAAATCACGGCAGCTTCCCGGTCTGCCCCCAGGTTTCCCACTGACCAATTTACGCGGCATCAACAAAGGCGCCGCAACCTGATCGCCTTATACAGAGACCTGCAATCAAATGCTTCCAGGAAAGATCACTGTGCCCCTGTCACCCCCGAGCTCTCCTCGCATGTCTGGTCAAGACTACAAGCCAGCACTCCCTGGTTGGCAAGTGCATCAAGACCACCAGTCGCCTTTCGGACAGGGGTATTCTCATGCATCAGGCCAGTACCAGGCGCCTCAAGAGCCTGTTGCGAGCAGCCATGTCCTGAGCGTGCCTCAAGGCTCTTCGCTGAGATCGTACAAGACTTCGCCGTACCCTCTCAATGCCCAGTACTCGGCAGGCAGCACTGCTCCGAGTTCATACTCACAACATGCTTCATCGGATCCCAAGTCTCATACAACTTCTCAATCCAATGCTGGACCTGGACAGCAGACATCGGTCGAGTCGTTGCCCGGCAGCCCATCGTCTCACCTGAGTCCGCACTCGCAAGGAGTCGACCCTGAGGATGAGATTGCGGATGAAGAGGATCAAGATGCAAGCGGGGATGCCGAAGATGGCGAGAGCAAGCCTCCAATGACGGCAGCCGAGCTGAGAAACCAGAAACGCAAGATGAAGCGATTCAGGTACGCTGTTGTTGATGGAACGAGCACAAGACACAATACTAACCAGCGATAGACTTACCCACAACCAAACGAGATTCTTGATGAGCGAGTTTAGTCGCCAAGCTCACCCTGATGCTGCGCATCGCGAAAGACTTTCGAGAGAGATTCCTGGCTTGAGCCCAAGGCAGGTGCAAGTCTGGTTCCAAAACAGGTATGTTCATGAGCAAGCTGGCCAACATGACACGTAAACTGACCATAGCGCAGACGTGCAAAGCTGAAGCGTTTGACAGCCGAAGATCGCGAGAGGATGATGAAGTCAAGAGCTCTGCCGGATAACTTTGACATGACACCCAGTCTCCACAGCAGCTATGGCTCAGCGCCTGGTGGCATCACACCTGGCGCATCTCCTGCTAGCTACGGATCAGTCATCCACCAACCTGGGCACATTCGTCCATTGACTCTCGACACACTCCGCCGAGGAGAATTGGGACCTAGCTACATTAGTCCGACTGGAATTCCTCCTGGAATGACAACAATGGCATACACACCCCCGCATTCAGCGACGGATACCATGTCTCCAGTCTCGAGACCACCAGAGGGTACTACCTACGGCTACACCCCTCGTTCAACTCTTGATAGCCCTCAAAGAGCCATGTTCCCGGGACCTCCACCGTCATACACCAGCCAATACTCGCAGGCTCCACGACTTCCTGTACACGATCGATTTAGACGCGCAAGTGGAGAAACCGCCACTTCGTCCCCTCTGAGATCTAGCATGTCTTATGGCAGTCTGAGTGGCGAGAGTTCTCAACACCCCTCAGAGGCCAGAACCCCAGGCTTGCAATCGTCAGAGGGCCAGGGATATATCTCTCAACAGGATGCGCAGAGAAACATGCCTCCTCCCAGCGGGCCGTATGGCTTGGGCCTTCCACCTTGTAAGTTTTGCATGTGTCGGAACCTCGCGTCAACTCACTAACTTTGATCTTAGACGGCTTCCCCAGCTACCAATCTAGTGTTCGCCCCGCTCAGGCACCGACTAGTGGCCCTCCAAGCATCGACATGATCAATGCCTACCACAGAGACAGTCAACAATTGCTCAGCCAGCACCCTTCCTCTTTCCCCGAATACCAACAATACCACAACCCGACCCCTTACTCTACACCACAAATGCCTCACTACGCCAACTTCAGCAACCAGTTCGCTCCTTCTTCATACTCTGGTCCCTACATGCAGCGCTCAGAGCAGCCACAGGCACAGCCTCAACAGCCGCAACACCCCCCTACTTCCTTAGCTCCTAGCGCGGCCCAACGATCTCCTTACCAGGGACAGCGCAGCAACGAATCCGACGCCAGCCACAGTGACAGTGGTGTTGCGATCGGCGCTTCCTACTAGAGAACCACCATAATCATCTGGTCGCGGACGGCATTCGTCCAAAAGTTACTACAACAAGCCGCAAAGCTTGAGGAGGGCGGTGACAGACCATCTACACAAGGAACATCTTGAACACCTGCCCGCTATACCATCATCTCTTTTTTGTCGAATTTGCTTGTTCCTTTAGCGGATACTCCCCAATACGCGTTTTTGTGTGCGCAACATCTTTCTTCAATTCTTCTCAAAATCTCTTCAAACACCACCTTTTCTAGACAGTAAGGGAGGAGGAGGAGGTCTTTTTGTATATTTTTTGCCCCAGCAGCTTTTCTCTTTTACACCGCAGAGCGGGTTGAAGCAGCAAGCGCAACTCAAATGTTTATTATCATCACACCATTGATTTGCATTTTCTCTCTTCGTTATGTATACTACTTTGTAATATGTCTTTATGTGGATCTAGGGCTTTTCTTAACAAGCATCAATCTGGCAGCACGGGAGGAGCAAGCTGGGGACCTTGCAGGGACAGATTGGGTTATATTGTATGCTTTTGTGTTTTGAGATAGAGATATAGTTATTGATGCACTTGAATGTATCCTTTCCTCTTTGATATAGAAGAGGAAAGTCACCTCTCGGTCATGGAAAGTTGATCTTTGTTTGATATTTCTGCTTCCTCTTGGTCTTTTAGGAATTCAATCCGTCTCACTCGTTCCTTGCGTTCGTCCCAAACTTTTGTTATTCAGTCCTATTCCTGTTGAATCGTAGATACTCTCGTCTTACGCAAGGCATCGTCGCCAAATTGCCCATCACATCGCCTCCCAGCTCTCACGACTTATTGGTGACTGCCAATGCACATGCATGAACAGTGAACATGGCAGCTCCAACTGCCGGAGACACCACCGCTGACCATGCACCCTCAATGCGGCATGCACAATGCAATCAATACCCCCGAAATTGTATCGTGGGTTTCCCATGCAAGTTTCTCATTCTCGGTCCTTTTGATTACTATTCTACCCATATGAGCTGTTTTCGAAAGCTCAGATCTTTGCAAAAAAGGGAGTTGAATTACGACGTTCTCATATCTTTGCCCTCAAGTGTCGTCCCAATCTGGCAGACCAATCTGGCAGATCTACAGTGTTGGGGTTTGTTTTAGTGCATGTTGCTAGGCTTTAAGCGAATGTGCATATGTGTGTCTTGTACGTGTAATCCGGTTTTGGATCAAGGAGTCATGTGAGTGGGTTGGACGATGCATGGATTCGGTGAATTATGTGTGGATGGGGGAGCAAAAAAGCAGCAAAGAACCGGGAATAGGAGAAGGCAGGCGATGGGAAGGACATGTGGGTCTTGGGGAGTTGGCAGTGCAAAGGGGATCTTTTTTTGCTGCAGCAGAGTACAAAGTGGCCCACATACCGATAATGCTGGTTTGGTCTGCCGGAGACGACTTGACAAAGACCAGTCAGAGACACGTGTTTGTCTGTTGCTGCTTTTGCGTGCATAGACATGTCAAGATCTCTGTCGCTCTGTCGCTCACAATAACATTTACCGAGAACGAACGTCAAAAAAGGAAAAGCATTGTGGAGGTAGAGTACTGAGACAAAACGTGCAAAAATGATCTGCCCACCTCAAAAAAAACCCAGGTCTTCTTTACTACTTGCGTTCAAGAGGCGTGGGGCTCTGCTCTGCCACGCAAAAACCCACGAACCACTGCCCCGGAGGCGAGATCTTTGAGACATTTGAGCAGGACAAGGGTTGAAGCAGGCATTGGGCAAGGGGGGGACCGCCGACGGGGGGGAGCAAAAGAGGCAAGCACCGACTCAGTCCGCTGTGCCCCCCCCGGGTGGAGTCTTTGCGCTCGTGGCTCGCGTGTGGTGCTTTGATGAGTGATCTGCCCTCTTTGCTTTGGTTCGGGATGTGGGCATGCTGGCAGCTGCCGAGGGAGTTGCGTTTTTTTTTTCTTTTGTTTTTGCTCAACCTCTTGACTCGTGTTTGTGGCTACCTTACACGCACGCGCTCCATCTTTCGGCCGGCGGCAATGAGGTGGACGTGGCGCCGAGGACAGCAATAAGGAAGATGTGATTCGGGGAAATGCTTGGATCGGGAGAGATGCTGGGATGCCTGTTGCAATCCTGCTGTGTGTGCACGACAGGCGGCCGGTTAAGGTTTTGCAGCAAGCGCGGATACTGTACAAGGCACCAGTCAGGGCAGACGGAGTCATCGGGACGGCTGGGGGTGACAGGAGGCCTGAGAAAGGCTGTCAAAGCACGTGTGATACGGAGCCTTCGGATAACACGGTGAACTCAGCCGATACTCGAGCAGTGTAACCTTGACTTGATGGAAAAGGCAGGACACACGTGCTTCAACGTTCCTTGAGCATGTCTCTTCGATCGAGTTGGTGATGTTGGGTAAGCGAATGCATGATTCAAGCTTGTCCTGCACTTGCTCCTTCTCCCTGATCCTTCCCGACTTTGCACCCTGCGGAAATACCAAAACCCGGGATCGCCATCATTGAAGACACTTACTGTCGTAGCGAATTAGATGGCAAGGGTTGGTCATTTCTCTGTCGCCTACTTCCTGCCTCTGTGCTGTTATATGAACATCTTCAAACTTGCTTGGCTAGACACGGGTCTGCAAGATAGGCAAGAGCGGATGCAAGATCTCCCGAGAGCCAAAGAACGGAAACAGTCACGCGCGGGTCATTTGTTGTTGTATATCGGGAGATCAAGACGGGAGACTGAACTCCAGAGTTACCATACCTTGTTGCTTGCGTGACTCGTAGAACGGAAAGTGAGGGAAAAGGTTCTGTTGGCCGCCTGAAAGCCCTAAGCTGAACATTGAATCGCCGGTTGGTTGCTCTTCTACGCTCGTAAGTGGTATAAACACGAAAAAGGGCATAGCAAACAGAGGCTGAGATGAAGGTTTGCGGTGTCACCGAAGAACGACTTGTCGTCGAAATACGCTCAGACAGCAACGGCGACAGCGCCAACTTACACCGGAACCAAGAGCTGCTCCAGGCGTTCCTCTGACTCGCCGTCTACCACGCCCAAGCGATGTTGACAGTAGCGATCTGGACGAGGCGAACATTAGCTAGTCAGAAACAACGCTCGAGCGTCCGTCCGTGAAAGATTGCGATTTCTCGAGATTGTATGCCTGAACATCTGTGCGTTTGGAGGACCCGTGTGTGATTTTGCTGTCGCGCTTTTTTGTCTGAACAGGCGGTCTGTGGGCGAAAATGAGTCGCAGCATCGCTTTCGTTCTTTCTGCTTGTCTGAATTTCTTGATGATCCTTCATGGCTGTTCTGAGATTGCAAGTGTTTTGGTAAATTCGTTCCGAAGACGGCAGGAGGCCGGCTGCAAGATTGATATTATTATTGTGTAGAGACGGGATGTTAGGGCGAATAGACGGAAATTGTCGCACGTGCTTTGTGCCTTTTTACGGTCGTTGTTTTAATCTCAAAATAGGCTGCCCAAGTAGGCAAACCTCAGTATATGGATCTTGTAGCTTATTGAGCATGTTCTGACATTGCTCGCCCGCGCTTCTTTGCTTTATAGCACGTCGGGCTTCTGGCTATGGGATTTTGTCGCCTCCAGAGCCTGCTTTGCTGAGATAGACCTATGTTCAGTCGGCGTCTCAAAGTCGTGGTCCATCATCAATTCAGTCCGCATATAGGAGTTCTGATGTTTTTGCACCGCTCAATTTCACTCTCGAGTAATACTAGATTGTCGCTTCGCCATCGTCATGAACGGTATGTGCAGTCGAGCCAAAAGGGACCAGTATCATTGAGTGCGCTTGGGGCGGCAGGGTCACACCGGACGACCGTTTGATGAACATCTGTTTGACATGCAAGCTTCCGTGGACAGGCTTGCAGCAGACGAGGATGACTGCAAGCAACAAACAGAGGCCAAGCAGAATCGTGACACCATTAGAAGAGGCGCTGCAACACGGTCGAGAGCCCTATGATTCACGTATCGATATGATATGCGGTTCATTGACAGAGCCGTGCTAAAGAACAGTCACGGAAACTTGGTGCAAAAGAACGTTTGAGGGAAGCTTCCATCTTGGCTGATCACATGAAAATCAACGGTGGAAATCAACACGCCGAATTCTGCTTGTATGCTCAAGGCACCAATCCATTAAATGGTTGCAGGAAAATATCTGGATAATATTCGCGTAAGCTGAAAGGCAATGTCCAATAACCGTATCGAGTTTGCAGAGGACATGTCCATGATACTGGTGGACAACACCAAGTTCTCTTTGAGAGATGATTTCCAGTTGCCACGTTCAACACACCGTTCTCAACGTCTGCAAGATTTCTGTGCTCGAAGCTGATTCGCCATGAACACATGCGATGGACATTTGAAAAGATGCCGTCCATGACGGCAGTGTGCAGCTAGAGAAGTATTTTCTCTCCCACTGATCTGGAAATGTCAAGGCCGGCAGAACTAGCGAATAGAACAGAGGCATGTCTGAGTGATACCAATCGCCATGAGTCCGGGATGGGAGTGAAGACTCAGAGAAAGGCCAAGGAGCATGCTGAGTGGTCGAAAGGAAATCGTGAGTCGAGCGAGTTTGCGGAGTCGACTTTGAGCTGCTGTAGGGAGAAGGAGCGACGCATATAGATATCTAAGCCAAAGCATTTCTTTGTTCTCAGAGTCTCGTCTTCACTCGAGACAATACTTTACATCATACTCGAAACTGAACTCTCAAGAGAAGACGCATCACTGCTTCCTTCTCGTGGCCATCAGCATCAAACGACAGCTTTTCGATAAGTAGTGTCGTGTGCGAAAACCTAGTGCGGCTTTCCCCAACCCGAACAGACAAACGCAGTCATCGAGACAGTCACTCTTTCTGTCTTTATAGCTGTTCGTCAGTCACAGATTTTCTGTCGGTAGAGAGTCTTGATCGCGTCCGACCAAGACAGCGTGTATCTCAGCGGCGCAATTCACAGCATCGCAAGCAGTTGGCGAACGAGTCTAGTTGTTGGTGCGCGCGTCTTTTTCCAACGGAGCGCACGTCCCTCTTCGAATTTACGGGAGCCAGGCAAAATCTCCAACCACCTTCGCTGTCGACCTCCATCACCCTCGACTGTACAGTCAAACCCGCCAGTCTAATGACCAGCGAAAACCCAAGCGCTGCGCAAACCCAGCCCCAGGCCGCATCCGCAGCTCCATCCACACAGCAAAAAGCTGTGCAGGCGCAGCTTTCCTACGCCAGTATCGCCAACAAGACGGCACAGCAGTCGCAGAATGCAAGCAACCTGAAGAACAACGCCCCTCAATCATCCTCCAAGCCATCCAACATGCAGAATGGCGACCACGGCAGGAAGCCCTCCGTAATCATCAGCGCCTCAGGCACCACCGGTCAGATTCCCAACGGCGGCCCTCAGACGCAGTCCTCGAGACCAAACATCAACTTTGGCTCCATGAACGGCCCCACCGGCTCTCCTGCCATCGCGAGCAGCGTCCCCGTCCAGCAGACCACCCCCAACCTCGCCGCCGCCAACCCCAACATCATCTCTCCCTCACACTCGCCCTCGCCCATCCCTCAGCCCGCCGCCAGCGGTGGCAAGCCTCCGGCCAACCTCCCCGGCCAGAACAATGCCCCCAACTTTGGCAGCTTTGGCGCTGAGAACGGTGAAGTCAGTCTCGATACCGAAAAAGTCCACGTCGCACCGCAGCTGACCCACGTCGTACAGAACAACGCAGCTCCTCTGACTCCCTCGAGTCAGCCCGCCCACATGCGCCGTCCTTCGTCGCAGTCACAACACAGCGACGCCGGCATGCGCGGTAACTTCGTGCCCGGCAACGGCCGCGGCCGCGGTTTCACCCCCGGCGGCTACAACCCTCAGTCGCCTGCTCAAAGCCACCGCCCGCTGCCTTTCCAGCAACGCGGCCCTGCCAACATGCCTCCCCAGGCCGGCATGAACCAGTACCCTATGGCCCCCTCGCCCGGCGGTACCTACCGTGGCAGAAACGGCAGCCCCGCCATGGCACACGCACAGCCTTTCATGCCCCAGAACATGCAACACCAGCAGATGTACCCTGGCCAGCCGCATCTCAACCCTCAGCAGCAGGCCCTGTATGGCATGCAGGCCCCATACGATCCCTACTCCGGTTTCTACCCGCCATACTACGGCCAGGGCGCCCAGTACCAACAGGGCGCTCCTCCCAGCCCTCGTCCCAACCAGCCATACCCCGCTAGTTACGGTGGCCCGCCTGCTCACATGAACTCTCCTTACCACAACCCCATGTCACGCAGCGGCTCTCAAATCTCCGAGCGACCTGGTTCAAGCGTCGGTCAACCTACCACATCAGCCCCCGGCGCATCTCAAGCACCTCCCGCTCCTGGCACACCCACTCCCGTTTCCTCCAACTTCCAGATTCCTACCAAGACTAAGAGCAAAGCTATTGTCATCAAGAACGACAAGGGCGAGGAGTTGAATTTCGAAAAGAAGCCATCACCTGCACCCCAATCGCCTGCCATTGTTTCCTCCGCCCCTACACCTCCTCCTCGCACTCCCAGCGTCCAACACAACCGCACCGAGAGCAAGAGCACAAAGACCGATGCCGAAACCAAGTCTGCATTCCAAGAGCAGGTCAAGCGTAACCTCGAGGCTCAGCGCGCAAAGGAAGAGGCCGAGAAGAAGGCCGCCCAGGACAAGGAAGATGCCGATAAGAAGGCTATTCAGGACAAGGAAGATGCTGAGAAGAAGGCTGCTCAAGAGAAGGAAGAGGCCGAGGCCAAAGCCAAGAAGGAGCAGGAAGAGGCTGATGCCAAGGCCGCAAAAGACAAGGAAGAGGCAGACAAGAAGGCCGCCGAGGAGGCAAGCGCTAAGGAGGCTGCCGACAAGGCCAAGTCCGACGAGGACGAAGCTGCCCGTCTCAAGCGCGAGGAAGATGAGCGCATCGAGCGCGAGATCGCCGAGATGGAGGAGGCCGAGCGTCTCGAGGAAGAGCGTGAAAAGGCCTTCCAAGAGAAGAGAGCCAAGGAGAAGGAGGCTCAGGCCGCAAAGGACAAGGAGGCCGCTGACAAGGCTGACGAAGAGATGAAGCGCCTGGAGCGTGAGGCCGAGGAGCTCGAGCTCAAGAAGGAAAAGGAGCGTGAGGGCGAAGCATCGACCGAGAAGACCGACGAGCAGAAGGCCGAGGACGCAAAGCTCTTTGCTTCCTTGAAGAAACCCACTCTGGGCCCTGGTGCTACCGAGGAGGCCGCAGCTCCTGCCGAGCCTGCACCTGCAAAGTCCAAGCCCGCCAACCTCAAGCTCGACACCACCAAGAACGTCGAGCCCGCACAACCCACTGCTGGTATGCAATCGCTCAAGTCTGCCCGTTTCCTCGAGATCAAGAACGACCAATTCAGCTACCCTGAGGGCGTCCAGTCCCCCAACCCCGCTCTCAACCAAACCGGCAAGCGTGTTGGCAAGGAGTACAACCTGGAGTTCTTGATGCAGTTCCAAAGCATCTTCAAGGAGAAGCCCACTGTTGACTGGGACCTGAGAGTCAAGGAGACCCTCGGTGAGGGTGACAACTCTGGTCGCCAGAACAGCCGCGGTGGTGCAAGCATGGGCGGCCGCCAGCCCTCTAACAGAGGTCCTAGCCAGTTCAGTGCTATGGGCAACTTCGCCAGTGGCAACACTCGTACTCTTCCCGCCGGCACTACTTCTGCCGACCGCTTCAATGCCTCCTCTGGAAGAGGTGGTCCTATGGGCATGGGACGTGGCGGTGCCTTCCCTGGCCAGGGTTCTCTCAGCCGTACCAACTCTCTTCAGACCATGGCCGCTATGGGCGGCCCTGGATCGCCTAGAACTAATACTTCTCGCAGAGGAGGTGGTAGCAAGCGCGGTAACCCCTCGCGTCACCACGACAGAGAGGATGCCAACGCAGCCAAGAACATGCCTCTCACCGCCGGTATGGACCTCAAGCCCCTCGAGAAGTCGCAAACCGGATGGACTGCTCGCAGTGTCGGCGCACCTGCCGCAGCTGCTGCACCTGTCGACGGCCAAATGCCTCCGGACATGGTCCAGCGTAAGGTCAAGGCTGCTTTGAACAAGATGACCCCCGAGAACTTTGAAAAGATTTCGGACCAGATCATCGAAATTGCCAACCAATCGAAGAAGGAGTCTGACGGTCGTACTCTGCGCCAAGTTATTCAGCTCACTTTCGAGAAGGCTTGTGACGAAGCTCACTGGGCCGGTACTTACGCCAAGTTCTGTTCAAAGATGTTGACTAGCATGAGCAACGAGATTGTTGATGAGACAATCCGTGACAAGAGCGGTCAACCCGTTGTTGGTGGTGGTCTCTTCAGAAAGTACTTGCTTAACCGCTGTCAAGAAGAGTTCGAGCGTGGTTGGGAGGCCAACCTTCCTCCCATGCCCGAAGGCAAAGAGGCCACTCTTCTGTCCGACGAGTACTACATTGCCGCCGCTGCCAAGAGAAAGGGTCTTGGTCTTATCCAGTTCATTGGTGAGCTTTACAAGCTCGGCATGCTTACAGTCAAGATTATGCACCAGTGTGTATTGAGATTGTTGAACTTCGAGGGCCAGCCCGACGAGTCAGCCGTCGAGAACTTGTCCAAGCTTCTCAAGGCCGTTGGTGCCACGATGGACAGCACCGAGCAAGGACACCAGCTTGTCAACGTTTACTACGAGCGTGTTGCAAGCATTCTTGAGCAACACAAGGACATGCCCAGCAGATCGAGATTCATGCTTATGGTAAGTTGATTCTGAGCAAACGCAAACAAACTTGAACTAACATATTCGCAGGACATTATCGATCTCAGGAAGAACAACTGGAGATCTAAGGATGCTGACAAGGGTCCCAAGACCATCGAGGAGATTCACGCCGAGGCTGAGGCCGCACAAGCCGCACAAGAACTCGAGAGACAACGCAATAACAGCAACCGTGGTGGTCACGGTCGTGCTCCTATGGGTCGTGGTGATGCCCGCTCGTTCTCTGGACACGGCGGTATGCCTCCTCCGGATTACCCACGCAACCAGGTTGGTATGGATGATCTCCGTCGTCTGCAAGCCCGTGGTTCTCAACGCCAGGCCAGCGCTGGTCTTGGTCCCCAGCTCGGCCCCAGCTCGCTGTTTAGCAGCTCGCGCAGCGGCAGTGGTCGCAAGGGTCTTGGTCCCCCTAGAGATGGTGAAGGCTCTGGACCTACCTCAAGATCAGGCACTCCTTCCCAACAAAAGAAGGAGGAGACAACACATGTCAACGCTTTCAGGTAAGCACGATCCTCCCCGCCGTCATATTCTTTGTTCATGGCTAACAATGTTCACAGTGCACTCGCCGCCCTTGAGAACCAGGAGAACGAGGGTGCCGACGATGTGGCATCACCCCCTTCGAACGCTGGTTCGCCGCCCGTCTCGAAGGCTACCCCTTCCATCGATGAGGCCGCTTCAACAGACGCATGAGCGAAAGTCTGATTAATGTCGTCGCATCGGGGTTTCCATCTTCTTCTAATGTCCAAAAATTCCTTTTTTCGTCCTTTCTTCAAAAGATTCCCTTTTTTGCATATGCGTCATGTCGTCAATGAGAAAATTCAAAAGAACTGCCTGCCACGCCCTACGACAAACTCGAACACCCGAGATTGCTGGAAACGCGACGAACTGCAATAAAGAGAATGAGGAGAAAAAGTTGGCCTCGAGGGGCGGTCGGTTGCGTTTGTACGAGTTGTTTTTCGGTGTGCTCCCAGTTGAGAAAGATACCCAAAAGAGCTTCTTTTCTGTTTCCTCCATCCCGACCTGTCGAAATTCGCCTGCCTCTGAAGGACCGACGCTTCCGCTGTCCGTCGCCTACTGCATCTGCTTGTTTCAACCTTTCAACCGGACAGAGAATAAGATCGATGGGGACGCAGAGGCAGAAGACCAGAAAGTTGTATCTCTGTACAAAAAGAACGGTGTTCAATGGTGTTGTCGTTTTCATTTCCTTTCTGCTTCCGGGCTCTTACCATGTTTGGGGGCATTTTTGATTGGTGTTGTTTTTCTAGGCTTGTGCAATTGATACTTTGAGTGTCTTATACGTCGTTCCTGTTCCGTGATTGTGCTTGTGATGAATCTGTCCTGGAAATAGGCGGAGTGACTGCCATTTGTCTCTTTTTTCGTTCCATCGCACCTTCCGTCAAGTATACACATCATCGCAGTCCACCTCAGAGAGATTTCTTTTCACAATGCCAGTTCACAGCACGTACCGCTAACTAGACTATCTCGCCTTCAACCAGCCATCAAGACGATTAGTCACTCAACAGCGATGGATCTAGGAGATCCACACAAGCACACAATCTCTCAAGGCCCAAACAGACATCATACATTTCCTACGCAATCTACTGGATTGAGTTGTATCGAATACAATGCTTACACCAAAACCCTAAAGTCCTTCCCATAATGTCACAGCTCAGTTCTAGAAACTCCTCAAGCTGTACCACACAACCACCACGGTTGCTCCAACAACTTCAACTGCCACTGCTCAAAATCGTCCCATTGCATCAGACTCTCCAGCCATGGACCCATTGCGACGGGCTTCTCGTTTTCTGGCTGGACTGGAGAGCTAGGACTGGCAGAACGAGCAAAGGTGCGACGGAAACAGTTCCAAGATGCCATGGCAGAGTATTGCTGCAATGGTTGCGTGAGGGTCCGAGGTAGAGTTCTTGATGCTGGCGTTAGGGGTAAAGTACCCGTGGTCTCTGGATCCATCGAACAGCTTTTGGGCTTTGGTGCCGAGGTATCGTGTAAAAGGCCAGATACGGATGCTGAGCTATCGGCTTTGTTTCCTGGATTAGAGTCACATCGTGATCTTTGGCGAAGAGATGGATTGCGTGTTCCCAAGTTCTCATTTGACCAGTTTGGGTTTGCGGTGTATTGTCTTCCCCACTCTGTGTTTGTAAAGGCCAGAGGGATTTGTTTTCGTCGTGTTTCTGATGATTTCGTGGAATTGGAGTCATGGCGGCAAGATTGTGGGGGATTGATGTTGGCGTTTGCGTGGTGGTACATTTGTCTAAAGTGGTTGGAAATACAGCAGGGTCGAGAAGAGAGAAGAATGGAAGAGGGGCTCAAACGATATTGACAGAGAAGAATGGGGTCTTTGTTCTGGATCGGAGATGTATTTTTGGTGTGAGCTGGATGAGTTTTCATTGTTGTTTGCAACATTTCCTTGACTGTCTCGAGATGTCTGAGACAAGGCACGAGTGAGCCTCAACTCCTCAAATCGCCGTCGAAACCGGTGTAGAGTTCGACTGTTGCATGCTGAGAAGTGCTGCAAACAAAATCTGCGGCGAGGTCGTCACTCAAGTCTGTGCCTCTCTGTCGATCCAAGCTTGAGTATCCTCGAGGGTCAATGGAATCTTGCTTTTGGTCCACTTCTGTACCTCCTCAGCGATGAAACCTTCCATGGAAATCAACGCGACCACCAAAAAGCCCAGCTCTTCTCTGTCGACATCAAAGACCTCCCACCACTCTTCACCGGGCAGCTTGACACCTATGTCTTTGGCGGCAAGGTAGATAGCTGCCGTAGCAAGGGCTGGAGGTTGATGTGTCAGGTAAAGATGCTGCGGACTGAACAGAGCCGAGTTGAGATGTGCAAATGCTGTTTTCGCTAGAGCCTGTGCATTCTCAGATGTTGTGAATACATCCAGCGCTTGCAGATAATTAATGCAGATCGCGTACGGGAGGGACACATGGGTCTGATAGCCTAGGATACGAAGCATTTGCGCTTCTGTGTGGATCAGTGCCAGTCGCCCGTCTTGGTATGAGCCCTCTGAGAGAAAGCACTCCTCAGGGGTGACTTGGCTTGCCGACTCGAGGTCAAGTGATGGTCGAACTTTGTTCAGATATGCTAGCACGCTCAAAAGGCGTCTAGGGCTTACTGGATGCGCCGAAGGCTTTGTCACCAGATATAATGAGGCAGCGATTACATCCTAAATTTGGCAGTCAGCAAGTAGTAAGTCAACGCGGTTCTGGACGGCGGCCAGGATGTGATCCAGGATTCATCACATAGGCTCTTTGATCGGTGGCATGGAAGTTCGGTTGCAACATGTCAAATGCTCAACAAAAGCCCTAAACGACTGGTTTTAGGTGGCGTCTGCACTCCAAAGGACACGGGCGCGAGCATAGACTGCTGCACAGTGATGGTAGCCATGCGAGCCACATCCCGGACCGCCATCCTTTATCTTGCATACCTTGGCAGCATATTCAGCTAAGCTTCCGCCTTCAGGACCTAGCCAGAATCTGGTAAAAATGACAATGGCTTCTGCAATAAGCTCCTGAGGAAGATGCAACAGAATGCCGGCGGCTTGGATCAGCCTTGAGCCCTCGAATTTTATCGAGATTTCCAGATCAGCAGGGATTCTGTCGAGCTGAGAGGCTGTGGTCTGCAATTGGTCGGGCGTCGCAAGCGGATTTGTGATATGCGACAGTCCTATTACTGGAGCCATGATGGAGCGAATCACCTGTTGTTGACGTGGATGACTTGGTTTTCGGGATCCGGCACAAACACGAAGTTGTCTTGAGAACAGGAGAATCAATCTCGGTAATCCAGACAGATCCGCAGATCCACAGTCGTTGAAGGATTCGCAGATGTACTACAGCGACACGCTGAAATCCGATTGACGAGATGAGGTTCGAGGTCGAAGTGGATCTGCCGGTGATGGTTGCAGATTCCGCCCTGATCTTGCTTGGCATCGAACCCACCCAGATTTTAAGGTGAAACAAGTGCAATGCCTCCCTACCGCACGAACCTGCCCCAGAACGTCTTCTTCTTGACGACCGCGTTTCGAAACTATGGCGTCTTGTGAATGTTGCTCGGTTAAATCCTTGACTTGCGTCAGGAACGGTTGTTGGCGCTGATGTCGAACACGCGAGATGAGCCAGGAGTCGCGGCGCACGCACGAGAGCCGCACCTTGTCATCTATCTACAACAACCCTACAGAAGCGAGCTGGACTATACCAGCATCGATGCTTGCACTCCTCGAGATCAGTCCAAGGTTACTAGCATCGCGTGCGGTTGAAGTTGTTGCGTGAAACAGTGGACACCGCAGTAATCTTGCCCTATCCCTGGTCTCCTGGCTCTACATTTTGAAAGGGCACTGCGGGTATATGTAGGTTTCTGCTTGCCCTCTACCATTCTTTACTCAGATCCATTCGCAATTGCAAGTGTCCATTCTTTTTCTCACGGTCTGTGACCACCGACATTCATTCGTTCTTTCACCATCTAGCACTGAGTGCTTTTGCTTCCAGCCGATCCATTCTCTAACCACCAATTTTCCAACTTTCAACCCTTTCCAGTCATCAAAATGAAGTACTCTACTACCGCTCTCGCCATTGCCGGTATGGCCGCCACCGTCCGCGGCCACGGTTTCCTCACCTCTCCCAAAGCTCGTATGCCTGGCGATGCCTTCGAGGCAGCCTGTGGTCAACAAGTCTACTACAACCAGGCTAGTGACAACTACGGCAACATCCAGGGTGAACTCCAAGTCGCCAAGACCCAGACCGACTACAATGCCGAGAAGTGTCAAATCTGGCTCTGCAAGGGTTTCAAGTACGAAGACAACAAGGATCTTGTCCAGACTTACACTCCTGGCCAGAAGGTCCCTATCAAGTTCGACGTTCGCGCTCCTCACGAGGGCACTGCCAATGTCTCCATCGTCGATACCGCGACCAACACTGTCATCGGTACTCCTCTGATCTCATGGGACGTCTACGCTTCTAGCGCCTCGTCCATTCCTGCCGATCAGACCTCTTTCGACATTACCATTCCCGAAAATCTTGGCAGCAAGTGCTCTACCGCTGGTGCCTGTGTGCTCCAACACTTCTGGGATGCCAGATCGGTTGATCAGACCTACGAATCTTGCATCGACTTCACCGTCAGCGGATCCGGCTCTGGTGCTGCACCCGCTAGCTCCAAGGCTGCCTCGTCGAGCGCAGCTCCTGTTTCTTCCCAGAAGGCTGCCAGCTCTTCTTCAAGTGCTCCTGCAAAGGCCCCTATCACATCTACCAAGCCCGTCTCGTCTGCTGCCAAGCCTACTACCATGGCCACTGTTGTCAAGTCCAGCTCCGCTGCTCCCGTCTCGTCCAGCTTAGCTAGCGGCACTGTCGCTGCCTATGGTCAATGCGGTGGAAAGGGCTTCACAGGCGCCACTCAATGTGTTTCTGGCTGGACCTGCAAGGTCATGAACGACTACTACTCCCAGTGTGTCGCTGGCGACAACAAGGTAACTAGCACCTCATCCCCTGCTGCTTCCAGCACATCCTGCACCACCAAAATCACCGTTACCAGGAGCTCCTCCGCCTCTGCAAACACAAAGGTGGGCTCTATCCCTTTTTCACGATTACAAGCGCTGACAATGCTCCTGCAGGCATAGATTTGAACAACACTATCGAAAGCTTCATCCTTAGAAAGTCGGCTACGTAGTCAGCAATGCCGGTCAGCAATACATATTTAACCATGACTTTCGCGTGTTGATGTATGGCTTTTGTTTGCGATTCTGGTTGGTTGCAAGAGATATTTATGACTACTCTTGTCAAGTCGTGGTGGTTAGATTTTACATTCTTGCATTTACATATTATACCTCGTTTTTTTCACCATCATGTTGGTCTTTTAAATCTGTGACAAGACGTCCTTCAGAGGCAGGAGTAATGACCATCGTGTTTTCCATGTGTGGATGGGAAGCCAGAGCAACGGTGTGGGGCTGGGCAAATCTCACTCCAGAACGACACGCGACGTGCGAATCAGGCTCCTTCCATCAATTGTCATTTCACACTACAGATCATCTATCCGGCGGATGTAGCTTCCAGGCCGAGGCGGCATTTGTTATCCTCTGTCGTGTAGATGCAAGACTATGATCGTCGCGATGATTCCAGAGCCAGAGAAACTCGGCTCATCCGCCGACCGGGCTACCCATCCATCAAGCGACTCATAATATGTTCTGACGGTAAGAATGACATCTCCACAACCCAGTTGCATCATGACATTCGCTTGTACAAGGTGAATATAAAATGTGATACTGATAGAATATCCATAGGCACGTGGCTCAATTCCGACAGTGGCAGCTTAAAAGGCGGCGACGATCTGGCGAGTAACGTTACCCGTATATTACGCGCCATCAAGCCAGCTAGCTCAGACTCGATACCACAAATCGTGTACTACCATTATGGCATAGGTATGAATGATAACATTCAGCATTTTGCAAAATCTGACACCGAGCAGGAAGCCAAGGTGGTATTGTCGATAGAGTGTATGGAGGAGCTACTGGTCAAGGTAGGTCTTGGTTCTACCAATAAACTCGGCTTCAAATCGCTTTGATCAACAGTACTGATGGTATCTTACAGGATTATCTGAAGCAGTACGAGAAGGATACAGCTATCTTGCGACAAACTGGGAGGTTGGTGATGAGATCTTCCTGTTTGGATTCAGTCGCGGAGCGTAAGAAGCAACTTTACATCGTCTTAAGGTCTTCTCGCTGATTTTGAGCAGCTTCACCGCGCGCGCTATAGCTGGCTTGATCGATAATATCGGCATGCTGACCAAGGCTGGTCTGCCATATCTTGCGGAAATATTCAGGGACGTCCAGCATCGGCATGATGCTGATTACAGACCAAAACACCCCAACAAGCCTTTCAAGAACAAACCCAGTGTCATGGACCCAAGATATCGCCATGAACTCGAAAGGAGAGGTATGACAAGACTCCGGGTCCCTATCAAAGTTGTCGGCGTGTGGGACACTGTTGGTAAGTCCAAACCCTCATCACAAATGATATGGTTTCTGACCTTCCTAGGCTCACTGGGCACGCCAAGGATTGGCTGGCTCGAGAAATTGGGTATTCAGAGCTCAGCGAGTAAACGCATGTCCTTCTATGACACAAGATTGTCCGACTGTGTCGAGTATGCATTCCAAGCTCTAGCTCTAGACGAGCGAAGATCTGCCTTTTCGCCGGCTCTATGGGAGAAGAAACCTGGCAACACGACTGTACTCCGGCAGGTATGGTTTCCAGGAGTACACTCCAATGTTGGTGGAGGTCTTGACGATCAAGAACTCGCCAATATCACTCTAGCCTGGATGATGGCGCAGGTGACGCCATTCCTTGACATGGATCTGGACTATGCTTTGGACCAGCAAGACGACACCGAGCAATACTACAAGGAGACGAAACAAAAACCACGTTCCTGGTCATTCGGAAAGATTGTCGACTCGATGACGGGAATATATGCTATAGGCGGTGCGACGACACGGACGCCAGGAAGATACTACGTCGTCGATCCCAATGACGGTCACAAGACCGATGTCCCGCTGCAATCAACACATGAATATATGCATCCCTCAGTACGAACTCGTATCCGACTCAAAGGGCCTGGTGTTGACGACGAAGGCCTCTACGAGCCAAAAGCTCTGCGTGACTGGAAGTTATTCATAGACTATGACGGAGAAAAAGATCGAGGTGGTCGGCCGGATATCTTCTGGAAGCTGCGCACATCTGAGCGAAACGTCACTACTCGAACTATACCGGAAGCACCATTGTTGCCACTGGAGCGAGAGTTGCTGGAGATGGATCCTGAGATAGAGGAGTTTGTGTATAGGCCTGCACCTACTGCGAGGAATAGTGTTCGACGTGCGCGTGCAGCTAGCAGAAGTCAGAGCCGTCGACGATAGGCCCTCGTTATCGATGCATGAATCAGACTCAAGCGCCTTGCTGTCAGAAGGAAGAACAGCGGACAATTCAATATTGCTGTCGCAGACATGTTCAAGCATGGCTGTCTCATTGATACGTTTATCAAGAACTCACGGGATCAAGCACAGCAGACACTGCCAGTTCTTCGTTTGGAGACGATGCGCCGGCTGCGGGCTCCATTACGTGTATGGAAGGAGCATATCAGAAACCTTGCATTCAATCAGGAAACTGCTTCAACCAAAGACCCCTGAACGAGGAGCACAAGGAGCCAACACTGCCACCCGCCACATCAAGGTTCTTATTGATTACGGCATGGTTCAAACTCTGCCCAGCGGTCGGATGGTGGAGCTGGTAGCAGTTATTCAGATTCACTCGCATCACTGACTGCTGTCACTCACACCATAAGGGAGTTGGTTCGAATCCAACATGGGGCACCGCCATTCTTCTTTTTGCATCAGATCATTGCTCCTTTTTTTTTATGCTTCTCCCGCACCTACAGAAGATGTTTGACCGTTTCAGCACCTATACCTTGTGTGAGCTGTGACAAACCATCGGCCTGCCCAATCATTGAATTCATCAACAATTCTTGTCTTCAAATGCTGCTTGTTAGCTGGTGCTCTACTTGTTAGCACGATGGTCCACATCGTTTCCTATCTAGCTTTTAAGATCAGAACCAAGCAATTACTGATGAGTATAGACAACATCATATAGAAAACCAAGAAAGAGGAAGAGCCCAAAAACGATGCCGCTTGATCATGAACGATGGCTATATCGGCAACAGAGCGAGAAAGCGATCAATATATGCCGTAACATCAAAAGATCTACCTCAAAACCTACCTATAAACAACCAACGATACATTTCGTCGTCTTTCAAGCTTTGCGAGTCTAAGCCCATCTCAGTCACGCTCAAGAACAAGATATACAGACAAGGGAACATTGAAACAGATACACAAACTTTCACATGCAACGTGGCACAATCTAGGGAGACTTTAATACTCTTTGATACATTTTCATAACAGTCATACAACCATCTTCTCTGTTGATCCCATCTCTACAGTCCAAGATGATTAGGATCACCACCACTAGCAGGCGCACCACCAGATCCTCCAGTAGCTTTCTTAGCACTATCGCCTAGTCCTGATTTTCTCTTTCATCAGCATTTGCCTTTTCCCTTGACTCCCCAAACTCCTCTGGATAGGGTATAGATGGAGATGGAGATGGAGATGGAGATGGAGATGGAGATGGAGATGGAGATTGAGATGGAACTGCCAAAGACTTACCCTTTGTGGTCTCGCCAACACCTTTGGTGGCAGAGTTTACGGTGTCGCTGGCGCCTTTGCCGGCGCCTTGGACGGTGTTGCCCACGGTGTCGGTGAGGCCTTTGCCGGTTTTGCCTACTGTGTCTGTGAGACCGCCGAGAGCGCCTTTTTGATGGGCTCTGTATTAGTTTTTATCGCTGGTTGCTAGGTTGAGAGAAGTGGGAGATGTCACCTTTGTTGTCAGACATTGTGGATATAGAAAGATTGAAGAAGGATACAAGACGTTATGGGGGGTTTGAGAAGAAGTTGGAGATGGAGAAAAGAACGAGATGGAGATATATCTAGTGAGGAGAGGAGGTGAAGGTTGCATATGCAGTAGCAACGTCACTTAGGACAGGGATGAGAGACTTGCTTTAGCATGATCTACGCCGCATACGTTCCTGACAAGGATGTATTCAAGCCACTTCCACCCGCATCAGATCAACTAATATGGGCATTGTATGGCAAGTGGCTGGACCGGCATCCATGTTCTGTCTTCTAAGCGCGTTCCAGACTCTACGAAAAGCAGAGTAGAGCTGGGATATGATGGGTTCGAGTGTCATGGCGTGTCATTGATCCATAAGTGTTCGTAAGTATGTACGCGGCAGAGATGCTTGGAAACACTTTGCTCTCGAAAACAAGGAAGATGAGGGGAAGTTGGAGCTGCTCTTCTGCCGTGCGACGTCAGTTCGGGGAAAGGTGGGGCACGCCAGGAACACCATCCAACCTCACATGCTGCTCATCAAAAATGTCGAGAGAAAACAAACGGTATGAATAGGTATGTATATAAAGGTAACAATAACAAGCCTAGGTGTAAAGACGCAGACAACGCACGATGCCGAGAGCATGAACACAAATCAGCAAGCCCAATTCTTATGCACCCACTCACTAAGCACATCCGTAAAACTCATGCCGTCAAAAGTAACCTCTACATCTTCAACTCCATAACTCTCACCCAAGAATCTCAGAGCTAGAAGAATCCATCGCTCGATGAATTCGTTGTATACAATATCCACAGTCTCGAGATCCTTCTTGTCAGATGGCAAGTTTACTTCTGCTTGAATGCAGTTGGGGACGTCGTAGAAGAGGATGGGAGCATGGATTGTGTCGTCGCCGTCTTTGCCTGCGTCGTCGATCGTCACGTAGCCGGGTACGAGGTCATGCTTGCTGTGTCCGGCGGCGCTCATAACCTCCTGTCCAGACTCGCGTCCGAGGGTGTCGTCGAGGTTCATGACGTCCTCGATGTCTTGTTGAGACCGACTCGTGGCGGGCACTTTTGGCGGCAACAGTTCCCAGAGATTGGGCTTGGGCAAGTCTCTGTGGACAGCGCTCATGACCATCATTTCTGATAGGAGGATCTTGCCCTCGTTGTTGAGCAATTGTAGCAGTTGCTTTGCTGCTTTGTAAGGTACATTCTTCAATCTGTGGAACCCACTTGTGAATGGCGAGACGAGGAATGTGGTATCGATAGTAAAAGAGCCTTCAAAGATGTCGAAGCGCACGGCGCCAGAGTTGGTGATGACGAGTTGAGGTGACTTGGACGAGTTCCGGGCTGTGTCTGGCAGCACTTCATTCTCGAGCCAGGTCAAAATGCTCGATTTTGAAGGATAAGGAGCTCTGTTGAGCCAGTAGTCTCTAGGGGCACAACCATACGTGTGATCAAGATTCAGATGTTTCCTGGCAGCTGAGATGGACGCAGATACATCACGGCCGATCTCAGTAGGGAAGGTGGTCTCATTTTTACCAGAATGGCGATGAAGCGAATACAGGTTATTGTCGATGTAGCGACGCTTGAACTCAGGGGTTGCAAGAGGGACGACCTCAGAACTGTTCTTGTGGTGAGCAAGGCCGGAGATGGACATGAAACCGAGCGTCTCCATGTAACGACCACTCTCGAGACCGTAGGCGATCTTGTCAAATTTGTGGTAATCCCTGATATGGGTGTGACCACCAAAGAAAGCGATGGGCGTGTCCCATGCTACACCACGGATAGCTTTGTAGACGGCATCAAACTCTGGCGAGTCGGATACAGGGACGTGTCCAGCAACGACAAATAAGTCAATATCCTTGTCGCGGATGGCATCTTGGAACCACTTTTCTTTGATCGTGTCTTCGACCCGCTGTACGACGGTGTTGTTTGCGTTTCCACGAAAGTTGAAGAGAAAGCCAAAGGCCATGATCCTGATGCCCTGGTTCTTTGTCGTGAACTTTCTATATCTCTGCGCAAGAGGCTGCAGCTTCCCAGTTTCTGGATTGTAAATGTCTAGGTTGGATGCGATATAGGCATCTTTGAAGTTGGGCACAGTATGATAGTACTCATTGTCGGAAGAGTTCTTCTTGTAGAGTTCGTGGTTGCCCGAGGTGATGATGTCTATGTTTTGATGTTTAATAATACCATTGGTGTAGTGTCCCTTTGGGTTTGAGGCATCGTAGAGACCATTGCCTTCTACTCGGTCGCCGGTGTCTACGATGAGAAGATCACTGCCGTCGTCGTCGGCTCTCTGGCGGAGATGGTGAGCAAAAGAGATGTAGTCGCCCCAGTCGGCGGAATACTGAGGCCTGTATCACGATATCAGCACACATGGCAGGGACACAAACATGGCAAACTCACTCCTGCAGGTGGCCGCCATGCCATCCATGTGTATCTGTTGTCGCCAAGAAGTTCAATTGACCCCAGGGGAGTTTCCTCAAAGGAGCTTCCACTGGTTCGGGCGCCGAAGGTTGTGCAGCCAGTACAGCGGGCAGCAGGGCTGTACACAGCCAAAAGTTGTCGAATATCATTGTTGTCGCGGGATAATGAGGAAGGAGCAACGGGCCATTCGGGTGGTTTTAATCGTCGCTGCCAAGACGTCATGCGGTTGCTGCGCGAGTCATGCACCAAGAAGCTCGGGACAAGGTCACAAGCCGAAACACTTTCGAGACTTCTCACACTTGCATACCATTATTCCATCACCGCAACACAATGCCTTCGCGATCGCCGACTCCGAGGCGCGATGCTGCGTCCCGCAGTCCATACTCTAGAGCTTCACGCTCGCCTTCGCGCACCCCTCGCCGCTCAATTTCTCCTCGACCATCACCCAGCCCACAACGCCGCAGCACATCTCGCACTCGCACACGCAGCCCTGACCACTCGCGCAGCCGTAGCCGCTCCTATCGCGCCCGCAGCACATCCCGCGGCCAGCGCGACCGCAGTCCCACACCGCCAATGCCTCGCAGCTCCAAAGTGAGATTCCCGCCTCTGACTCCACAGTCCACAACAAGCAAACTAACCAAAACACCCTCACAGATCGTCATTGAAAAACTGACAAAAAACGTCACGCCCGCCCACCTCGACGAAATCTTCAGCACCTACGGCGCAATCGCCGACCTCGACATGCCGCTCAACAAATCCTTCAATACCAACCGCGGCACCGCATACGTCCTCTACCACAGCCCCGAGGCCGCCGAGCGCGCAATAGCACACATGCACGAAGGCCAATTGGACGGCGCAAAGATTGGCGTTAGCATCGTGTTGCCGCGCCGCAGGTTCAGTAGATCCCCGCCCGCGCGACGTCCGCCGCCGAATCGCTTTGGCGAGCCCCATCGGTATAGGGACATGGCTGTTGCCGCTGCGGGAGGCAGAGGAGGGGGAGGCAGAGGAGGCAGGAGAAGAGGAGGCGCAGATAACGACGGGGATACCTATCGTCCTGGTCCTGCGAGGGACGCTCCGCCCAGAAACAGAAGTTACAGCCCGAGAAGCAGGAGTCCGAGTCGCAGGAGTGCCAGCAGGAGCCGCAGTAGGAGTCTGACCCCCCCGCCGAGGAGAAGAGGACAAAGTCCCAGAGGAGGAGGTGGAGGCGGTCGAGGCGGTGGCAGACGCAGGAGCCCGAGCTACAGCAGCTACGGCTCGCGCAGCAGAAGCCGAAGCAGAGATCGCAGGCGATGAAGTCCTGGTTGATCTAAAAACAAATCACCGTTCGTCAAAAGGGGCATCACTCAAGTCAAAGGGTCCGCGCCGATCGCTTCGGTACCACGTTCTCCGAATCAGAGGCCGCAGCACAAGTCCACGGCCAGTCGTACTGAATTTGATTACTACTGGCACTCCGAGAAGCACGCGGGACAGCAAGGACCACAGGCGCACCCAGACATAACCTTCAAAGGCACGACAAATGCACTCGAACAGAGCAGTGCAGTAAGAGCCATTCAACTGTGGAGTTCGCAGGATATGATGCAGGACAAATAAGAATCCCTGAAATCAACCGCAATCAAAAGACCAGCCAAATTTGAACAGAGATGATTAAAAAAAAATGCTACGAGATAAAACTACAAGAATCCATCCATCCCATGCATATGTCTAGCCTGAACCCCCCTTGAAAACGCCAGAAACCCAACTCAAGTCATGCATAAGCTCATAAATCAGTCTTGACACTGCCTTCCTCATCATCACTCCACTCCTTGCACTTGCCCACATAATTTCTCCTCAGACACTTGTGTGACAGCGTGGGCTTGGGCTTGTGCTTTGACTCTGTGGGAGAGGGATCCACACAGATGAAGCCGAACCACTCTTTCGAGGTGCACTTGTGCGTGGCAGTGGACGTGTCTAGTTCGGAAGAGCTCGTTGGAGGTTGCTCTGTGGTGGTGGTCGAGTCGTGGCAGCCGAACCAACCTGGTGATTTGCACGTGGTACTGGAAGTTGTGACTGTCGCGGCCGAGGAATGGGAAGAGGACGAAGAAGAAGAGGAAGAGGCGACCGTCGAAGTTGTGGTGACAGTTGGTGCCGGGGCAGGGGTGGCGATGCTACTGGTTTCGGTTGTCGTGATGGTCGTGGTGACCTCGTCCTTGCATCCGAACCAGCCGGGCGAGAGGCACGTCGTCGTAGTGATGGTCTCGGTCGTAGTCACGGGTACTGTGATACTGCTAGTCTCATCCAAGCATCCCCACCAGCCAGGCGTCTTGCATGTCTCTGTCCTGGTGCGCGTGGTCGACGTCGCAGTCGAAGAGGAGCTTGTAGTGGTCTCGGTACCGTTGCTTTCGAAGAATTTCCACTCGTAGCAATCGATACAGTCTTCATCTCGTTTACATTTGGGAACAGTGTCGTACTTCAAGATGACGTCGTGGATGACACTGCTGATCTTGTGAGTGCCGATGCCTTGTCTCCATCCAAAGTCTGCAACCGTGTCGTAAGTGCATGCGCTTCCGGTGTGGCATTTTCCTTGGAAAGCGTATCCACCGATGGTGCAGCCAGAGAAAGCTGTATTGCAAGTTCCATCATAGATTGGATCGGCGGTGTGACCAAAGTGATAAATACCAGTGTTAGAACGCTCCTTGTGGTTGCCAATGTGGTAGCCTGGAGGGGTGGGAAGGCCGAGGCGACTGGCGGCAAGTGCCTCGGGAAATGTCTCGAAGGTGATGGTAGGCAAACCAAAGGTAAGACCGAGAAGCGAGGTGACGACGCCACCCAGCGAATGGCCAGTCAACCAGACGTCTGCCTTGGGATATAGCTCAGTGACATTGTGGTATAGCTCCTGAGCGGCTTGGTAGTAATGAGCCTTGTTTCGAAGATTCTTGACCAGACAGGTCGAGTTGCAAGTAAAGGCCGATGTCTGACAATCGCAGACTTGCTTCCACATGGCCTGACCACCCTGGCCGCAGCAACAGCTTCCAAAAAGGTTGTCGTTGAGCTTGTCATTCCCGGTTGTATCTGCACCATCAAAGACGGCAGGCGAGGTTCCCTTGAGGCCAATGACGACAGTCTTGTTCTGGGTGTCGGCAAAGATGTGGCCGCGCAAGCCGTCGCTCTCCCAGCCAAAGTCTTCGGTATAGTTGAAGCCTCCTCCGACATCGACCCAGTCACCGGTATGCGGCTTCAAGACGTATGCATTGGAAGCCATGCGGGCGAAACTGAGGATAGTCTCCTTGTCGGTGATGTTGGGGCCGTCCATGTCGTCGATGGACCAGGCAGAGGCGGGTAGAGATACAGCCTCTCCACGCATCTGTCCGGCTTCTAGTAGGCGGTCGATAGTCGAGCGACGGCGGTCGGCCAGACGTTCTATTGTCATGGGACCGGAGTTGGCGCGATATGAGTCTCTGGGCGAGACGGTGACGGCGTACTCGGCATCGTCATGGTCATCTTGAATGTGTTCGAGGGAGCGGCCGGGGGTGACATCGACCTTGCGGAAGAGGCTCGGATACTGGTGCGAGCCCTTGTGAAGGATGTGCCTCAGGGTAAAGTCATGTTGTTGTGAGGGTCGAGGGGCGTTATCGATGGGGATGGGAGGCAGCAGCAATGCCTCTTGCGGGCTCTGGCGGCGAGCAGCTGTGACGGGCTCGACGGCGAGCGGAGATAGGGCGAGAAGGTGCAGCAGAAAGTCGAAGCTGCTTCTCATTGTGGTTCTGCGCAGAGAGAGGGGGCTCGGTGTGTTGGTGGAGGCGACTATAACATTCTAGGTGCATAGGCAGAGCAGTAGGTTGTGTCATGCGGACGCTTGGGCGGGTACATTAGTGGGAGGCCGATCTGGGGTTCGTCCTTGGCACCGTCATGTCATGCATCGGCACAAGCCACATGTGGCTGGCCGGACGACACAAAGGTGGGGTCTGTCCGAGTCAATGTGCAATGCTGCTCCACGACGTGCTTCACCAGGGCACACGACATAGTTCACCTGATATCCTGTCTGGCCCATGCTGTCCGAGTCTGTCGCTACTCCCTGACCTCTATTGAACCGCCACTCCTTGTTCGACGTCTCCCGTAACCTTTCAAAGCTTGCCGCGCAGTCAAGTACCACCGACCCTGCACATCACCACCATGTCCAACTCGTCTTCGCCAACACAGGCCCCTAGGCCACGTCCTCTCCATGTATCCAGATCTTTCACCCGCTTGGATCCGAATCCGGACTCTCTGCCAGCTTCTCCGTCTCGTGCGCGAGCCAGCACCATCCAGACCATTCCCGAAGCAAAAGACATGACGTCCTTCTCGCACGGAGACGTCTTTGAGAGCGTCGATGAAGAAAAACCAGACGAACCTGCCATTAACACCCCTCCTACCTTTGACCAACTGCCCATCGAAATCCGAAGCCTGAGCGAGCGCTTTCTCAAATCTCTGTCCGTCAAGACACACGCCAACCCCCTGAACATCGACACGATCTCGGAACTTTTCCAAGACTTTTACGAGCAAGCAGAATCTCACATCTCGACTCACATTGCCACTCTTTCTATCCGACTGTCCAGAGACAAATCTCCCTCGCGCTCTGCGGCGACAAAGGCTTTAGGTGGTGCCCTCAAGGGGAGGAAGCAGAGCACTGAACAGACAGCCTCTCCAAATGGCCAGGGCGAGCAGCAGATGCTGACGGCTTCCGAGGTTGCCGATCGACGCAAAGCTCGCCGGGACCTGGAGATAAAGAGATTAGCTTTGGAAGAAGCCGTCGAAAGAGCAGTGTGTGAAAAGGTCTACGATCGCATCTACCGACACCGGAGTGCAGATGACGAGGAGAGGGACGCAAAGCTTCGCTCGAGAACCGCCGCCTTGTCGCTGGTCGGCATCGGCTTGAAAGAGCTACATGTCGACATTGAACCTGCAAAAGGCAATGGTCTTCCAACAGACGAGAAAGAGCTGCATGACGAGATATTCAAGCTGCTTGCACCAGCAAGAGACCACCTGCAACGTATGGACCAACACCGATATCCTCTGGGCAAGCTGCAAATGCTCACCGAAGCCCACAAAAGCATTGTCGAAACGCTTTCGCGCATCTTTCCTTCCACCTCATCTGCTGATGAAGTTCTTCCTACTCTCATTTACACTTTGATGACTTCGCCTCCAGAGACCATCAACGTCATCAGCAATCTGCACTTTATCCAGCTCTTCCGTGCTCGTGCAAAGGTTGATGGCGAGGCTGCCTACTGTCTGGTCAATCTTGAAGCTGCCATCTCCTTCTTAGAAACCGTCGATCTAGCTTCTCTGAGAGCCGACGAGGCTTCTCCGAGCATTATCCACTCTGAACCTCGCACTGATACCGAAAAACCCGCCAATTTTGCACGCCCTTCCAGCCCAAAGTCCCTTGCCCCTGGCCTGACGACGACATCAGCCGTCTCTTCAGATCTCAGTCCAGGAGACACTTCTGTCAAGCCTCTTCCTTCGCAGGCTGCTCTTAGCAACCCACCTCGACCTGGCTTCGGACAGCGACGCTTCTCGTCACTGATACAAGCACAAGCCGAACGGATAGAAGCCGGTCGAGACGAACTTATGAATTCCGCCGACCAGGCCTTTGACGCCATCAACTCGACCCTCGAAAACAGTTTCAAGTTTCTGTTTGGCCGTATGAAGGAGCAAGGAGCCGGAACCCAAGATTCTCCTATCGTCATGCCCAGGACTCTCGAGGATGCCCGCAAACTCGTCAGCTCTCCGCCTCTGGTACCCATGGACAGCCATCCCAACTTTGCCGAATCACTCTCCTCAAGCCCCACCGCAGACCCCCTCCTCGCACCCCGAACCGACAACACCATGCTCAACCTCGTCGGCGGCCGCCTGCGCGACCGCAGTGTCGACAGCAGCCGCAGCGCCGGAAGCGGCAAACGCGTTCTCTTTGCCGAGAAACCCAATGCTTCCTCGTCGTCTTCCACCGTTCCCCTGCCCAACCATACAGCCATCTCATCTTCCCTGCCCACGCAATCCGCCGTCGAATCCATGGGCAACCTCATGAACTCCATCAACCCCCTATCCCGCTTCGGCGGCTTTGGCAAATTCGGCCGCTCGGCATCTGGCAGTGGGTCCTCTACTCCATCCACACCCGCCGCTTCGTCCGCCGTCATGGCCGAAAAAACAAAGCAATTGGGATATATCCCCGAGGCTGAAAAGGCTCTTGTTCAAAACGGCGGTACGGCGCAGTCAGAGGTTGACCTCGATGCTTTGGAGACGTTGGCAAGGTTGAAGAAGGCTCCGCCCCCGAATCAAAAGTTTCTGGATGTTAAAAGTGCTGCTGAACTCAGGATTGGCGATGTGGATGAGTTGTTGAGCGAGTATCGGCGGTTGGCTGGGTTGATTAGGGAGACGGTGGATGCATGATTTTTTGTTTTCTAAACACTGTAGCAGTTTTTGTTTTTGTATCTTTGGTGTTTATGGATCTGGTCGGCGATTAAAGGGATAGGAGTTTGGTTAGGTGTTAGAAAAGGTGGTTTTTGGTCTAAAACAGGCGTGTAGAAGGAGTTCTCTTGGTATCTGGGAAGCAAGAAGGAAAAGGCATATACTATACAGCAAGACATGCATTGTGTGCTGCTGAGAATTTGAATACGAGATTGGCTTTTGTGGCAAAATGTCAACAATACCTTCATTTCCGCAATACACTATGCATTTTGTGATCCTTTGGAATTGCAAGACTCGAGCAACAGAGGTAAGAAGTCGTGCTCTCATTTGTCTCCTGGAATCGTACTGGTATTGCTTGAGCTTGTTGCGTTTTTGCGGCTCTTCCATCTCCCAGCCTTTACTGTAACTGTACGAAAGAGCAAATCTAACATATCTGATAGAAATCCGCCTTCGTAAGTATGCCAAGAAAGACTTATAATCACTTGTGCGGAAAAGAAACAAGAAAAGCATAACACAAGGGCCCCAGATACTCCTGTTCCACGGAAGAGAGAAAAGTGGTGCATCATTCAACGCTATCAATTTTCCAAAGAATGGGAGAACACTCGTCATTTGTTATTCTGTACAAAAACTCGAAATCGTGACTTTTCATTCTCATGCAGCGGGGTTCTCGGCAGGGGTCTCGACGGTGCCGCTCTTTTCCTTTGCTTCCTGTGTCTTTTTGTTGGCGGCGAGTTGCCAGGCGGGGATGGCGGCTCGGCCGTTCATGGAGCGGCCATAGGGACTAGATGTTGACGAACGATCCGGTAACGGGGACTTTGTGTCTGCAGCTGGCGTGACGGGATCTGCAGTAGAGGCTTCAGATGTGGCTGTGCTATTCGCGCTTGCGGTAGTAGGATTGAATGTAGGAGCAGAAGGATTGGGACTTCTTGGTGCTGGAGCCGCCATGCGGTTGTTGATCAGTGTCTTTAGACTCTTCATCTCGGTGGCCAAGTCGGTCAAGCGCTGGTCAGCGGATTTCTTCTGTGCTTCCATGGCGGCGGGGATCATGTCTTTCAACCCGCGGATCTCGTCGTTAAGACGGCGTCCCTCGTCGTCGCGTCTGCGGCTCGCGTCTTTGAGTTGGCTGATCACGGATTCGACTTCGGAGAGGGCGGTGTCGAGTTTGTCGGTGCGGGCTTGCTCCGAGGCCTTGAGGTCTTGGGTGTCTGTTGCGAGCTGGTCCAGCAGAGCAAAGGCCTTGTCGAACGAGGCATCGACGGCGGCCTTGTCTTGCTCGAGCTGTGGCGGTGTGGGTGGGGCGATCAGAGGGTAGATGTAGCGTTTTGCGACGGTGTAGGCGCCAAAGCCCAAGCCGCCGACTACGGTGGCCATGATGAACCAATCGCGCCAGTCGCGTCGTGGGAGTTCTGGGGGCGGTGGGGGAGGTTGTTGCCAGTAGGCATTCTGACTGTATTGCTGAGGCGGTGGGGATTGGTATTGTTGTACTTGGGATTGTTGCGGGTGTGACGAGGGAGGTTCGGAGCCGGCGCGTTGGAGAGCAAGGTCGATCTCTTCTTGGGTCAGGTTCTTGGAGCGGAGAAAGGCGATGCGTTGGTCGACAGGGGCTGAAGCGACTGATGGGTCTTGCAGGACTGGGAGAGGCTGTCAGGTATGCTATGACTTGGACGACGGATAGAGAAGTGATTGCGTACACGAGACCTGTGAAGAATGATTAGCTTGTTGTACGTGGTCGGTCTGAATGAGGCTTCACTTACAGCACTGACGATGAGCTGCTCACGCACCATGTTGAGGCTCGGGCAGGTCAATCAGACCAAGACTTTGTGAGAATGAGGTCGGGAATGTCGACGACAAGACGAGCACATGAAGATGGAGATGCGGCTGGCGACATGTCATGGCACGGCGATAGGCCGACAGGACCGAGGCATGAGCCGAGGCATCTGTGGGGAAAGATGAGGCCCTGAACACCCAGAGCCTGTCGGCCTTGGCATTGTTGACGGCCGCCCGGTGTGTTTACTCTGCACTTTTGCGACTCGCAGCTTTTGTTTACTGACGACATCTTGCTGCCCATCTTTTTCGCCAACACCTAATCGCCGGCCTGTACATACCACATCTTTCACCAGCATTGCATAGTCGCACGTCTACCAGGCGACACCATGTCGCAAGATCAGAATCCCTTTTCTGTGCGCCGGCCGCGCGAGGTCAGTCACGTCGCCAACTGCTGCTTGTCACCCTCCTTTGACCCTCATACAGACACTCGGCCCCATCACCCACAATGTTTCCGCCATTCCAATGCCCGCCTCGGCCATGAAGCGCCAGAGTTCCTTCGGCCTCGGTCAGATGCAATCCGCCTCGCACGCCCGCTCGACGTCTGGTTCCCGCATGTCTCTGGCTCCGGGATTTCCTAGGCAGCCTGACTTCCAGCGCGCGTCTTCTGGCACTAACCTCGCTGATCTCGGCCTCTCTACCGTCAAGCGCCCCTCGACTCAGAACATGTTCAACAGCACAGGAGGTAGAAAGTCCTATGCGCCCGTTAGCAGCACCCCGGCGCCCGCTCTGCAGCTACAAGACTCTTCTCAGCGCCGCAGCAGCGTCTACACTGCCCGACCCTCGGCTGCCTTTGGCGGTCCCATGGGTCACCAATCCTTCTTCGCTACCGCTCCTCCCTCCAATCAGCCTCCCCAAGACCCTCGCAGATTACGCGACCCTGCCACTCGTGCCCAAATGGCTACCGAACTTATGGAGTTCCTCGCCCAGCGCAATTTTGAAATGGAAATGAAGCACACTTTCGGCCCAAAGCCCATGACCTCTCCAACACAAAAAGACTTCAACATGATGTTCCAATTTCTCTATCACTGCATCGATCCTGCATACCGCTTCCAGAAGAATATTGACCAGGAAGTTCCTCCGCTCCTCAAACAACTCCGCTACCCATACGCAAATAACATCACAAAGTCTCAACTCGCCGCTGTTGGAGGCAACAACTGGTTCACTTTCCTTGGTATGCTTCACTGGATGATGCAGCTCGCGAAAATGATGGAGCACTTTAGCGTTGGCACCTATGACGAAGCTTGCATCGAGTCTGGACACGACGTCTCGGCCGACCGCATCACCTTTGAGTTCTTGAGCGACGCCTACCGCACCTGGCTGTCTGTGGATGATGAAGATGAGGACGACGATGAAGAAGCCATCAACAGGCTCATACAACCACACGTCGACGCCATGGCTGCCAAGTTTGAGGCTTCCAACCAACAAAATCTCGAACAGGTCAAGGTTCTCGAGGCAGAGAGCAAGCAGCTGCAGGACCAAATCGACGAGCTCGGCAAGACTGCTCCTCGCCTGGCCAAACTCGACGAACAGAACAAGATCCTCGAAGAAGACCGAATCAAGTTCGAAAACTACAACAATAGCATCGACAAGAAGGTCGAAAAGTATGAAGATCGCCTGCGCATGCTGGAGAGTGAAATGCAGCGTCTCGACCAGGAACTCGCAGACGCGGAGCAAGATCGCAACAGCTTGCAAGAAATGGTCGACCAGCAAGGCATTACCGTGCAGGATATCGACCGCATGACAGCTGAACGGAAACGACTGCAGACTGGCGTTGAAAGCACAAACTTGCGACTGGAAGAGACTCGGGATGCGGTCGCCAAGAAGGAAGCAGAAGCAGCGCAGAAGCTCGAGGAGCTTGAATCTGTGGTTTCCAGATACAATCGTATGGCTTATGAGATTGGCGTCATTCCTTCGGACGCACCAAACGCTCACGGCCAAGAATACGAACTGATACTCACTACCAACGAAGGGCCCGCATTTGGGTCATCTCAGATGGGCGAGCAGCCACAGGATTCCGATCACCTACTCGCAGAGGCAGGCACTGGATACCAACCGCATCACCTACTGAATCTGGACGTCCGAGGCAGTCTCAAAACCAACATGATCAATTTACGAAAAGAGATTTTCGAACGCAGAAACAATGCTCTTGAGGTTGACATGAACAATCAAGATTTGCTCGACAAAATCAAGGAGGCCATTGGAGACAAAAAGGCCGAGACCGAGACGCTGGAGCACCGTGTACGAGCTGCGGAGGATGAGTTTGAGAAAACAAAAGAGGTCAGCACTAACACAGTCCTGGGTAGACGAGCATTGTCGCTAACTTTCAGCAGATCACAAACTCGCAAAAGATGGCTTCGGACGCTCAAATCGAGAAGATGGAGAAAGAACTGGCCAGAATGCGTGCCGGCCTGACAGAATCGGTTCAATTGATGGAACAACGCGAGATGAACACCAATCTCGAATACGAGCAACTGACGGTGGCATCTTCAGCGCTCCGCGAGGAGCTCCACACGGAGCTTGAACGCATGTTGAACGACATTATCAAGTTCAAGGTTCACATTCAGAGCAGTCTCGAAGGCTACGAGGAGTTTGTGGCTCAGGAGGTTGAACGAGAGTGCGAAGAGCAAGAAAGGGAAGAGATGGGTGCCGATGACGAAAAGTACGGCGAGGACATTGAGACAAAGGTGGAAGAGATGGAACTCGACGACTAAGGAGATGTTTACAATGGCTTGACGAATTGGTCGTGTTGGATGGGCTGGTGTGATGATGGCGTTGGGACTGGTCTGGTTGGGCGGTTCTGCTTGATGATACCTCTCTGTTTTGATTTGGGTTTTGGATATGATGAATGTTTTCTGAGCTTTGTTGAATGCTGCTGCCTGTGTGAAGACAAGAAAGAGTGTCAGAGTGGATAATGAGAGGAGGGTCCGTGCATGTACCGCCACGTCGAGGCTGAGCAGTTTGGTTGCTAGTTCCAGCGGTTGCCCGCCAACACCTGTTCACATCAACAAACCCCTGCTTTTTGTTGCGTCGTCTCCAGCAACCTCGTCGCATACACTCTGCGATAGAGTCAGTCAAGATTCAGCCCGATTCGCATCGTCTTCGTCCCATTATGGACAGCCCCGAACCAGATACGCCCTTTGCGGCCGTCAGCGCCCAAACAACAAGAGCCGGAATGGTGAGCTGAATCGCCCCCGTCCATCCCTAGGCACCTGAAAAAGAGCTGGCAGCTGTCTGCACTGGGTTGCTGTGTTATACACGAGTACGAGAATCTAGGCTAAGACTTTTGGTCAAATGCAGCTCTATCAATCTTATCTGGACAAGTCAACGCCGTACAAGACATACCGCTGGATTGGAACCGGTGTCGTCTTTTTGATGTTTGCCCTGCGCATCTTCTTCGCTCAGGGCTGGTATATTGGTACGAACTTCTCGCCTGCTATGTCCAAGCATGACCATCTTAACACTTTTCACTCGCAGTCGCATACTCGCTCGGCATCTACCTCCTGAACCTCTTTCTCGCCTTCATCTCGCCCAAGTTTGATCCCGGTCTCGAGTCTGCCGAGGACATGGAAGAGGGAAGCAGTGGAGACCTCCCCACAAAGTCGACCGACGAGTTCAAGCCATTCGTGCGCCGCCTCCCCGAGTTCAAGTTCTGGCACGCAGCCACCCGCGCCATTGTCATTGGTTTCTTGTGTTCATGGAGCGAGATTTTCAACTTGCCCGTCTTTTGGCCTGTCTTGGTTGTGTACTGGTTGATTCTCGTCGTCTTGACCATGCGCCGCCAGATCCAGCACATGTTGAGTAAGAGCATTCACAACGCATTTACCACAAGAGAGTGGGAAGCTGATAGACAAATCAACAGAGTACAGATATGTCCCATGGGACTTTGGCAAGAAGAATTACGCCGCCAAGAACAGCAACTGATTCCCGTGCGAAACCAAAAACGAAGGCCTGCATTAATGTTACACGAAGCTCGCGCCAATTTGTATTAAAAAAAAAAAGAAATGCATCGACCCTTGTTACGATCTTGAAGATGGATGCGAAAATATTGGGTCGTGGGGTATTGGTCGTAATGGGCAATGGGAGTCCAAGGGGGAACATTTCTTGCTGTTGGCCCTTTTCGACTTGTAGCGTACATCGTTCGATTCTCACCTTGTTCTACTTGGATACCATTCAAGCGTCCGAATTAAATTGCGTCTCTGACCTCCAAGTCTTCTCGGCCTTTGACTCGAGTTTTCAGAACCCTCGTGCTTGTATCATCATCGCTTTAGTACTCTATCGATTTGAGTGAAGTGAGTGTATAGAATCTAGCGCAATGTATGTGTGAGAATACAAAAGGGATGACCCGACTTTGTCCTTCTGTTTTCCTAGAATGGTAGAGCTACTCCAACAACCAGATACGTATATGGTGCAAGACTTCTGATTAGGGTGATCTGCACATTGGTATACGGCGTTAAATGGAGTTAAGCAGGCCAGACGTCACGCATGCACATTTGAGGAAACACAACCAACCCTTCGATCTCCCAAACCAAACACAAAACATGGCGACACCAAAAAGACCCGAGCAAGGCCACTCCAGGCACCCGTCGAGCGACACTAGACGCGGTATGATCAGACAATCGGCCAGCGATACGGATAGATAGCTGACACTGTTCTAGTCGCAATGCCGCGGCGTAGCACAAAGGGCCCATTGGACGTGGATACACCGTGAGGCGCAAGACATTTCTCCTTCTTGATGTGTCGAATTGCTGATGGGGGATTCGAAGAAACATACCGACCTTCCAACCACCAACGCCAGCACTAGAGACGGCATTACCGCCCTCGCCAGCACCCACCTCGATGCCGGTCCGAACAGCGTCGCCTGCCTCGTCTCTACTATCTCCCGTCCAACAGAATCATTCGTCAATACGAACGCGATCCAAGAGTCCAGGAGCTCGAACCATGCGGCTAGACCTCTCACTCCTCCTCCGACCTTCCCTCTACGCTCCAGCACCGACAACTCAGATCGCCGCCCCTTTTCTAGACACTTTACATCAACCAGCCCCAGATACGGATTTAGAGACCCTCCTGTCAAACCGGCGATTCATACATGCCGCAGACAAGGCGACCGATATCCTGACGTCTGGTTCCGTCTCACCATCAGACACGCAGAGAATACTCGAATTGCTATATACTCGTTTCTCCTGCCTCGTCATCTGCAATCAAACAATTCTGGCCGCAAAAGAAGCAAAACCACTGTCCGATCTACTGGCGAGGGAGAGTGGTACCTACACAAGACCTTATCGTGAAGTCTTTCTCTCTCAAGTGCCTTGGTCGTTGCGGCTACTACTTCTCAAGCTTCAAGTTTTGGGGACGGCAGACTTGCATAGGAGAGCCATCATGGGCTTGTATGCCTTGTCGTCTGAATGTCGCACGTTAGCGCAAAAAGCGAGGGTCGAGAAGGACGACGCCGCATTCAAACTCTGGAGAGACAGATTATCAGACCTCGGCCTTAGGGTCGCTAGCGAGTTGATCGAAATGGGTGAATTGGAAACAGCACGTCGACATCTCACCACTCTATCCTCACAATCCACCGACGCAGTCGAAAACAACAAAATGTGCATTCGAAAGACCCTCCTCTTGCTCAAGATCGGCGACACACGAGCAGCAAACGAATGTCTAGCCTCCTGCTCCTCGACACCCTCAACAGATCAAACCATCGAGATCCAAAAACAAGTCCTGGAAGCGCTTACCCACTTCTCCTCCTCTGATATCCCTGCTGCAGTCTCTTCCCTCCAATCCCTTGCCGAAAAACACCCCTCGAATCCTCTAATCACGCACAATCTCGCCATCGCATGTCTCTACAACAACAATGTTGTTCTCGCCTCCGAGACCCTGGAAGCACTGATCACAGAAGATGAAGTCTTGTTTCCTACTCTGCTGTTCAATCTTTCCACTGTGTATGAATTGAGGACCGAGAGGGCTAGAGAGAGGAAATTGGAGTTGGTGGATAAGGTGGCGGAGATTGGGGTCAGTGAAGGCAGGATGCAGGTCGGTGGGTTTGAGAAGGGGATGGCGGAGTTCAAGTTAGCTTGATGTGTGGTGTGTTAGAATGGAATGTCATCACTGCTTTTACAAAGCCATGTCCTACGATGCATGCTAGCAGTGGTGTAGAACAACCATCTGATTTTGCGATCCCCCAACCTCAGTAGAAATTTGCCGTCACTGATAACATCTTGTCCGACGTCAAACATCGCGTCTTTTTCCCTTCCTTGCAAGCAGCTTTTGCCCTCTACAGTCGCGAAAACCTTCGGTGTCCTTTTCTTGGATTTCGATACTGAATCACGTATCCCACCTACCACCTTCACCCCAGCTTCGACGCATAAAAAACCTCGTCTACCAAATCTGACCGATACAAAGCCATACAACCACTATTCTCAACACCTCTGACCACCCCGACCCCGTCTCCCCCTCCCCAATCTGTATCCCACATTTCATGGTTGCTACTATTCACACATCCTCCATCAACACTGGCGCTTTGGCTGAGTGGTTATAGCGATAGACTAGAAATCTATTTCCTTCGGGAGCGCAGGTTCGAGTCCTGCAGGCGTCGACTTTGTTTTTGCTTTTTCTCACAAACTAGAAACGTTTTTCTGGGGGCTTGGGGGTGTGTTGAGACAGTGGGTGGATTGGGGGCTGAGAAAATTTTTGGTGGTGGATGAAGCCCCCTGAAGCCTTGGCAAGCTTTTGTACCACCTAAAACTTTTCTATCCAGAATATGCACCACGTGGTAGACAAAATGACTGCTCGTCGCTTGTCTGTGGGAGTGAACAGAGCACACACACACAGCACAGGCAGAAGAGAATCAAAAAGCTGTCGCAGCCGTGAATCGAACACGGGGCTCGTGCATGGCAAGCACGAATTTTACCACTAAACCACTGCGACTAGAGTGATACACGAATTCACGTGATGAGGACGGGATCGCCAACATAGGTCAATACTCGTTGATAGTGATGTGGATAAAGTGAGAATTGAGGTTGACGGTAACGAGGGTAGGTGCTATAGTAATTAGAAGGTGTGCTATTGAGTGGCAGTGCAATTGAAGCTCATCTTTAGGTTGTTCAGCGCCATTGATAGCATAAATCTTGGTTAGTATCGTAATCCCACAGGTTTGTCGTTGATTTCGGTGAGAGATCTCGATTCTACCAGCGAATCTACCAATTGTGTTGCCAAAGTACTTAATCATGGTAACAGTAGCAGCCTTATTACAATAGACATGGCAACAGTTATACATACTTACAAACAATCTCGTAACCCACACCGAGAAGCCGTACGATACAGAACAAACAATATTCACGACCAGAAAAAAGCAACATGCCAACATCATTACAAAGTCAGGGTACCACCCTCAGTAACTCTGACTTCCAAACTCGGAAAAACAAAAAGCGATATACATGATCAAGAGGAGCTGGAAAAAGTGGATGCAGAACAAAAGGACAGGAGAAAGTAAGAGAGGAAAAGGACAGACAGTAATATTAGTCAAGCGTGGAAGAGCGACCTGTCATGAGATATGGGGAGGGCAATCGAGTATACTGAAAAAGGAGTGACTAGGCATGGAAAGAAGATGCAGTGAAACCTGAGAGGAAGGCGCGAACCTTGCAAGAATAAGAAAAGCGAAAGACCAGACTGTGTGACTAGAATGGTACCCATATCAGGGCAAAAATAGTATATTTGGTAGAAAAAGAAGAAACGAAAACTTCAACAGAGGTCAATCGCGCTCACTAAAACTCCAAATTTTTCTTCATGCTGCCTTCTTGATTCGAACCCGCACAATCTTTTTGCTTTTCGATTATGCCTATTTTTCAATGTTTTTTTTTTCTTTGTTCTTCTTCAAGTCATTAGATGCCGCCGTTGAGCGGTGCTGCTCCTTCGGTGACCTGCTGTGCTAGGGCGGCCTGTTGAGCAGCAATCTGATCGGCCTGATTTACGGCCGTTTGGATGATTTGTTGCTCCTCGGGGCTCAGAGTCTTGGTCAGATCTTGGTAGAGCTGAGGTTGTTGTTGCTGGAGGACTGTGAGGTGTTGTTAGTAATCTATCCTTGAAAACATACGATACGGCATTGAACTTACGGAAAAGTGCTTGCTTGAACATGCCATATGGCTCGACCTTATCCAAAGGTGTCTCAAGCAACGACTCTTCTTCCAACTCATCATCATCGTCATCGTCGCCGATGGAGCTAAACTTGGTTGCTTGCTGTGACAGGAAGTCGAGGTAAGCAGCACTTTCATCCTTGACATCGTCTGTCTCGCCTTCAATCTCCTCAGCTGTCCAGTCAACTTCACCCTCCCACTCTTCATCCTCTTCCTCATCATCATAATCACCGCCAAGGCCAAAGTCATCTTCCCGAGTTGCCTCCTCGCGGTTCTTGATCGCCGCAGGAAGGGTCTGGAAAAGACGAACAATACCTTGGAGCAGGCGAGGCCAGCCAGGTTGTACACTGACGGGAACTTGGTCTGCAGGCAAAACAATGAGAGAAGTGATGGCAGCAATAGACAGCTTCTTGTCGTGGACGCGAGTGAAGATGTCGATACTTGAGAACCACAGGCTGAAGAACTTGTTAGTCTGGCCGTTGGATTCAAGAATGTGCAATGCGAGGCTGGGGTTGTAGTAAAGAGCGTTGATGACGGTCTCCATCAAGTGGATGCGGTACGACTTGACCTTGACATCATCGTTGTTCAGCACAGTCATGGCGATCATGACAAACTCAGGGATGTAGTTGTCAATGTGTCCACGAAGGGTGAGCATGAGCATCTCAGCAAGCTTGCAACCGCAGATACGCTCAACACCACCAACAGAATCGTTCTGGAAGATGGTGCGGATCATGTCCACGATGGCTTCCAAGTACTGAGGCTGGTGAATGAGAGCGTCACTGCCGTAGTTGACAAAGTTCTCAAGAGCAGGGAGCATATCCTCGAGGTAGAGCTCAGCACCAGACTTGAAAGTTCTGTGGATCAGCTCGAAAGCGTTCCACATGGTAGAGGAGATGGTCTTGGCGGCGAAAGTGCAGCTGTCGATAATCTCAAAGACTTCGTTGTAGAGATCGTACAACTTGTGCTCCAGAGTGATGGTAATGACGGGCATGAGGATGGTCTCGAGGTGAGCCAGGACATCGGGAGTGCTCTCAAGGGTCAAAATGAGAGTACCGATGGTCTGAAGAACACCCAAAGCAGTAATACTCTTGTCGTCCAAGAAGTCACCATACTCGTCATCGCCCTCCTTCAACGAGTTGCGCTCGATCAGCTCACGGACGATGCGAAGGTAAGTATCGCGAAGCTGCTCGCTGAGAGCAACGGCGAAGGGCGTGAGCTCAGCGGCGAATACCTCGACAAAGTCTTCCATGACATTGGCCAGAGCATCAACATCGACCTCGTTGGCCAGCTTGAGAAGCTGCTGCATGATCTGAGGAATGTCGCCTTGCATGGAAATGCGGATCACATCGTGACGGATGAGGGGCTGGAGGGCAAGCGAAGCCTCGACACGGACGGGCAACTCAGGATCGGCCATGGACTCGAGGATGTTGCGGTAGATGATAAGGAGGTTGTTGGAGTCCTTGAAGTCAAGAGCTTCAAACTTCTCGAGAGTGTCGCATGCACGAGCACGCAGGTAGCCGTGGGGACTACGGAACTCGGGGAAGACGTGTCTGACGAAGAAGAATTCGACCTGGTCTGCGATCGGGCTCTTCTTGCCGAGAATGACACCAGACAGAGTTCCAATCATGCGCAAAGCACCCTCCTTTTCTCTTGGGTTCTTCTGGTCTTCAGGAGCAGACTCGTAGCGGTTGACGACATCGTTAATGTAGTTGAGGACGGAGAAGGTCTGCTTTCTGCGGGCCTTGGTCATGGTGACCAGGAAGTTTGTAGCGGCGACATCGGGAGCCGAAACTTCTTCGTAGAAGTTGAGCTTGCGGTGGAGGTACTCGGAGGGGTCCGTTTCGAACAGCTCAATGTCGTCGTCGGACTGGCAAAGGACGGGGAAGATCAAGTGCTGGATCAGAATCTGCATGTGCGGCTTGAGGTGGTCCCACATGGTCTTGGGCTTGATGCACTCTTCCATGAAGACCAGGGTGAAGCTCAAGCAAGGCTTGCTGAGCCATGTAGTCTTGCCGACCCATTTCTCGATCTGGCCCAGGTAGCCCTTGAGAATCTCAGGGGCAAAGTCCTTGATGAAACTTTTTGCGAATTCCTGGTATTCGGCCTCGGTCTTGGCCAGGTTCGAAGGGTTTCCGTATCTGCTCATGTCAGTCTCTTCTTTCTCCCCTCTTTGTCCTGCTCACAAACGCACCTGACGTATAACCTGTTCAAGTTGACATATGACCACTTCTTGCACTTGAACCAGTGGTTCTGCTCACGCTCGTCCAAATCCTCAACCATGGCCTCGGCCGGGGGGTCCTTGGCAACAATGTTCAGGAAAAGGGTGCACCAGCCGACGATTTGCTGCTGTTCGCGCAGGTGACGAGGAAGCTCAAAGTAAATGGCGTGCTTGTAGGCCTTGAGGACAGTGCGCAGCATCTCGCCAGCCTCGAGACTGGTCTCGTTGACCAGGCTGTTGGCAATGGCGAGCAACTGAGGGAAGGTCATCTCGACAATCTTGTCAAAGTCTTCTCTTGTCTCGCCCATCTTGAAACGGTAGACACGGCAGATGGCCAGCAGGCACTGCAGACCGGCAAAGACGCTTCCGGCATCCTGCTGGTTCAGGAGGTTGACGGTGATGTTGAGAAAGTCGGGCCAGTGGTCGGGGAAGTCGTAGTGGAGGATCTTTTGCAGGGTAGCAACGAGCTGGGCACGGATCTGCGGCGGCGAGGCGGCGAGGATAGGGACGAGACGTTGGCGGATGACCTGCTTGTCGCCTTCGGGGACGGCCTTGAACCGCGTTTGCTCGTTCTCGATGGGAGCCCAGCCCTTGGTGATGCGGTTCTTGAGGTAGACGACGGCTGGCAAACAAGTCAGTTGCGGTGCATGTGGGTGGTGCAAACACGAGGAAAGGCTCACTGGACAGGCGCACTGCTTGGTCCTGTTCGGCCTCGAGGATGTTCAGCAGGGCCTCGCAGAAGCCAGGAGTGTCTTCGGCCTGTGGGGCGTGTCAGTCATGTGGACATGGCGGCAGGGAGTTGCAGTGGTACATTTCGCAAATCCAGCTCTGCCTGGCGACGGGCATCAGCGTTGGCGGACAGAGTGGCCTGGACGCGAGTTCTGAGGGCGGCGACGTCCATGGTGGGTGAGAGAGTCCGGTGAATTTGCTGCTTTCCCTCGGCAAGAGTCGACTTGTGGATTGCACTGGCGCCGCTCCAGAAATTAATTGAAAATAATCGTCAGCCCGGTCGGCTTTGGAGTGTTCGCTATGAAACTTGGGCCTCAGGGTCTGGCCGTGGCATTTTTCGAGAGCCAAGCCAAGGTCGACTTTTGTCCGACCGGAACACGCTGCCAACAGCAACACCCGTTCATCAACAACAACAGGAACCGTTTCATGCTCATCTTCAGCTTTTGTCCTGTAGAAAAGTGCATTGGACATTTCCTCATGTAGCTCTTCACGTCTTTTTGCACAACAGGCAGTTGCGGCACGAGGAAGGCACCCTCTTGCATAGCCTGAGCGACGAGCTTGGGAATACCTGTTCGGCGGTTTGAGCATTCGTTTTACGGAAGGAGCGCAAATCCACAATAGAAAATCCGGCGATTTGCGAGTACCCCTGATAATGACACCGACTCGAAAAAATGGCTACAGCACCCCGTCCATATGCTCACCAACAGACCATCGCACCCAACGCCGGACCTGTGGATGCTATCGCTCAGCCATTTATTTCGCTCTTCGCGTACATGGATTGACAGCTTTGCCTGCACGCCAGTCAGAGAAGTCGAGAGAGAGCTAAAGGTTCCCTACCACTCAGCTGTCTCCCACAAAGCTGTCCCATCGGACCATAATCGCCGTCTCCAACCACAGCATGATAGGCATGACACGTGAATCACACTGCTCATTCAAGAACAAGTCGACCGCCAGCTGCAGGAGCTCTCCAGTTACGCCGAGTGTCTCTGCAAAGCTGGGAAGCGCACCTAGACCGATAAGGTACATCTCTGGCACAAGATGGGCACGCTCTTGCATATGCTGCATGACAAACTCGACAATGCTTCCATGAGGGCGATCCGCTTCCCTCAGCCAAAGAGATTGCACTCGTTCTACTGCAGTGTCGGTAAGGCCCAGTGACTCGAAAGCGGCTGTTGAGTAGTGTTGCTTGGTATAGGTAGGAGGCGGTGGCTCAAGGGTCCACTTGTGCTGGTGGCGATGCCGTTCGATGTCATCGAAGCACATCTCAAGACGGTTACCAGGATGTGATCTAGCAGAGGGAGACTATAAGAAAGGACGATGGTAGATGCCTATGTATCTTTGTGCTATACGCGAAATACAAACTCACTCATCTCTGGCTCATAATGTCTGAATCTTAGACATTCACAAAGTCAATTCAAGAGGTATCCAACTCATGGGGGTTAATATCTGGGGATGCATCTCCCTGGGGTATTGAAGATGGTTATAGTGTTGATTTCATGTGCTGCTGTTGTTACACTCATCTTCGCTACAAGGTGTAGCGTGTAATGAAGATGTTTGTTGATGCTTCGAAGGCTACTATACTCGAACATGAGAACTAAACGGCAACGTGCTGTAAGAGCGATACGGACGTCAGATTTTGGTCGTGTGGTTCACTTGGATCCAATTCAGCAGTTTTGTGTTGGTGCAAAAAGTCGATGGCGTCTCTGAGACGATTGCGTCACCGATTTTGCGGTCAAACATGCAGCTTCGATTATTGACATTCAATACTTTCCCTTCGTAAACTCATCAACCAAACAAAAGCACTCGAATTACCGCAAGATGGATGATCTAGCGCCTGCGCTGCAAAAGTTGCGCCTCGCAGACGCACCATCGGGAGGAATTGATGGCATTCTGGACCAGCAACGCCCTAGGAAGCGCACGAGAAGATCACCAGACCACATCCGCTCAAGCTTGGAGAAGGACTTTCTGGTACCCTCTACGTCTTTTAGCACTCCGTGGCTCGACCGTCTACAACAGCACTGGGATTGCCCGACGGATTACGAGGAGCTCTTTGAACTGGCACCCACCCAAACGCGTACCATCATCAGATTCACACGTGAAGGTCTTGAGGGTCGCGTTACTGGCTACAAGGAAGTCACTGTTCCAGCAAACAGCGCCACTGCAAAGAACTCAACCTCAATCCTGAGGAAGCCCGCTAATCGCGCAGATTTTGTGCGTGGTGCAGCTGGCTTCTTCCCCTTCGCTCCTGGAGGTCTGGACGCAGTCGAAGCCACTGCCGCTGCCGAGGAACAACTTCTGCTTGGCAACCAGACCAACGGTACTGTCAAGCAAAGTGGACTGGACAAAGTCATCAACTTCGGACCAGATGGCGCACTACTTGAGCTTCCTCCTGGATTCACCCGTGGACTGGACCTGCAGAAGAAAGCACCCGCAGACCAGACCACCGCCCAAGAAGTTGAGAATGTACTAGAAGAAGAGCCTCAGGACCCTGTTGCTGCTAACGGAGATCTCGCCGACGAAGCTAAACCTGCTGACGAGGATGAAGACGAAGAAGACGAAGAGGAGTTGGATGCCCTACTTCCAGTCGAGTTTCCAGCACTAGCCGCCCGAGGTCATCTCGGTCTGTCAAGCAACAAGAGATCTGGTCATGAATGGGCTCATATGGTCGATGTTAATCGGCCAATGCCCAACTTCCGAGATTTGGTGCCAGAAATGGCCCGCGAATGGCCTTTTGAACCCGACACTTTCCAGAAGGAGGCAATCTACCATCTGGAGAATGGCGACTCTGTCTTCGTTGCTGCTCACACTTCTGCCGGAAAGACAGTTGTTGCAGAATATGCCATTGCATTGGCAGCCAAGCATATGACCAAGGCTATCTATACTTCACCTATCAAAGCTCTGAGTAACCAAAAGTTTCGAGATTTCCGTCAAGAATTCGACGATGTTGGCATCTTGACTGGTGATGTACAGATTCGTCCCGAGGCAAGCTGTTTGATCATGACTACTGAGATCCTGCGAAGTATGCTCTACCGAGGAGCGGATATCATCCGTGATGTCGAGTTTGTCATCTTCGACGAGGTCCACTACGTCAACGATCTGGAGAGAGGTGTTGTTTGGGAAGAAGTCATCATCATGTTACCCGAGCACGTCACTCTTATTCTGCTCTCTGCCACTGTACCCAACACTCTTGAATTCGCTTCATGGGTTGGCCGTACTAAGAAGAAGAACATCTACGTCATCTCGACACCCAAACGTCCAGTGCCTCTGGAGCATTATCTGTGGGCAGGCAAAGAGATGTACAAGATTGTCAACTCCGACAAGCAGTTTATTGAGAAAGGCTGGAAGGATGCGAATGATGTTCTGTCCGGCAAAGACAAGATCAAGGCAGCTGAAGAGAAGCAAGAGGCCGCCGCTGCCGCCGCTAGAGGTGGTGGTTCGCAAAGGGGTGGTCGTGGCCAGACACAACGTGGTGGCCCACAAAGAGGTGGCGCTCAGCGTGGCGGAGCGCAACAACGTGGTCGTGGAGGCGCACCTGCACAGCGTGGTCAAGGTAACATCGCCCGTACTGGTCGTGGAGGTGGCAGGACAACAGCAGCCCAAGATCGCAACATTTGGGTGCACTTGATCCAGCACTTGCGCAAAGAGGATCTGCTTCCCGCATGTATCTTCGTCTTCTCCAAGAAGAGGTGTGAGGAAAATGCGGAGGCCCTGTCGAACCTGGATTACTGCACTGCAACCGAGAAGAGCGCTATCCACATGATCTTGGAAAAGTCTCTTGCTCGACTGAAGCCAGAGGACCGCCAGCTGCCACAGATCCGTCGCCTGCGCGAGTTGCTCAGCAGAGGTATTGCCGTTCACCATGGTGGTATGCTACCTATTGTCAAGGAGTGTGTTGAGATTCTGTTCGCCAAGACCTTGGTAAAGGTTCTATTTGCTACCGAGACCTTCGCTATGGGACTGAACTTGCCAACCAGAACAGTAGTCTTCTCCGGGTACCGGAAGCATGATGGACGTCAGTTCCGCGACCTTTTACCCGGAGAGTATACACAAATGGCTGGTAGAGCAGGAAGAAGGGGTCTGGATCCTGTCGGCTCGGTCATCATCGTCGCTCCTGGAGCCGATGAAGCACCGCCGGCTGGTCGTCTGAGACAGATGATGTTGGGTGATCCCACCAAGCTCCGATCGCAATTCAGACTCACCTACAACATGATTCTGAACCTTCTCCGTGTTGAAGCTCTCAAGATCGAAGAAATGATCAAGCGCAGCTTCAGTGAGAACGCGACTCAAGCATTATTGCCCGAGCACGAACAAAAGGTCAAGCTGTCAGAAGCAGATCTTGCCAAAATCAGGCGGGAGCCTTGTGACATTTGTGACAAAGATCTGGAAGAATGCCATACCGCAGCCATGAGATACCAGCAACTCACATCGGACTTGCACCTTGCTCTTCTTGGTTCACCAATTGGTAGAAGAATGCTGCAACCGAAGAGATTGATCGTGTACAAGAGAGACGGTATCAGGACAGTTGGTGTTCTACTGCGCGAAGGAGTGTCCAAGGGCATCTCGCCTAGTCTTTCGGTGATGGAAGTTGTTCCTTCAAAGTCCAAGAGACAGAACGCCGATCTACTGCCTTATCTTCCTCGATACAGACGTCGTTTCACCCCGCAGCCTGCAGCCCCTGAGCAGATGAAGCTCAGACTTGCAACAGTACCATACAGTGAGCTCGAATGCTTGACTGGCAGTACCTTACAGTTTGACGTCACTGGCGCGTCAAGCAAGATGCCAGAAGCAATGGAGCAAGTCAAGGAGCAATTTTTGGGCGCATGCTCTAGCTGGACATCCGCCACCTGGCAGGAAGCCGACTACTCTAGAATCAAGGAAATCGGTATCCGTAACATCTTGGATGAGCGCAGCAAGGCAGCATACGACGCACAAGAGAACAAGGAATGCGTCCTCTGCGATAACCTGGACAAGCACTTTGCCATGATGCACGATGAATGGCTCATCAAGGAGAACATCAACCAGTTGCGCGCCTTGATGTCAGACCAGAATCTGCAGCTGCTTCCCGACTACGAGCAGCGCATCGCAGTCCTCAAGGATCTCGGCTTCGTAGATGAAAACTCTCGCGTTGAACTCAAGGGCAAGGTCGCCTGCGAAATCCATTCTGCCGATGAACTCGTCTTGACCGAACTGGTTCTCGAAAACGTGCTTGCCGATTACGAGCCCGAAGAGATTGTAGCATTGCTCTCCGCCTTTGTGTTCCAAGAAAAGACCGACCAGATCCCCACCATGACTCCAGCATTGGAGCGCGGACAAGAGACCATCATCAAGATTTCCGAAAAGGTCAACCACTATCAGACTCTTCACCAAGTTATTCTGTCCGCGGATGACTCCAATGATTTTGTCAGCAGACCTAGATTTGGACTTGTCGAGGTCATCTATGAGTGGGCGCGCGGTATGTCGTTCAACCGCATTACCGACCTGACGGATGTGATGGAAGGAACTATTGTGCGTGTGATTACACGTCTGGATGAGACTTGCAGAGAGGTCAAGAACGCGGCAAGAATCATCGGTGACCCTACACTATTCACCAAGATGCAGACTTGCCAGGAGATGATTAAGCGCGATATTTGCGCCACAGCATCGCTGTACATGTAGAACTAGAGACGTAGCTTTCGTCTGAATCGATCAAAGACACTTGAAAACATCAGCATTTTTCGAGTTACTGATATGTGTTTCCTTGTCGTGTCCCTATGAAAAGTCAATGAGATCCTTACTCTCGCCAACCAATAAGATACCCTTGATGTCATTCCTCGTCGCCTCCGTCACACCAATAGCGCTAAAATATGCTTGCACAGAACCATACCTGCCTTCCAACCGCTGCCTCAACACACTTGCCCACTGCGACCTCGCTTGCTTCCAAGCACTCGCCTCAAACCGAACATCTTTCTCCCATTGCTTGTCGCTCTCTTCATCAACCTTGAATGGCAGTCCCTCACTGATTGCCAGATACGTGGATTCGATTGCCGAGAACGGGACTTCGAGAACCAAGAGCAAGAGAAAGATTATCAAGCAAGGGTCTCTGATGATGCGGTCGCCGCTGAGGATTAAAGGGTAGAAATGGGGTTTACACAGCACCTCGTTGAATAACCTCGCTATCAGTGGCGCGGACAAGATGAGGGCTAGAGTGTTATCGTCAATGTTATTGCGTTTCCAGAGTAAATCTCTGCTTTTCTCTAGCAGTGCTGGGTCTTTGCGGTTGGTTGTTGTACTTGCTTCCCAATTGAATTTGCTGAGAAAGGGAGTCAGGATCTGGATTTTGGTAGGAACGGTAAGGGGAAAGTGTCTTACAAATTGGACCAGGGTGTCATTTCTCTCATTGCGTTCTTGATGAATTCGTCGTAGCGGAATACGACACGGCAGGAAGTTAAGCCCAACACGTCTTCGAGGGCAAACTCTTCGGTTTTCTTTGCTAGTGTTGGGCCATGGTGGATGTAGTGTGCGCCGCCGGGTCTGGGGAGTGTGTTGACGATTGTATTGATCCTGAGGGCTTGTCGAAGGTGTTGTTTGTCGGAGGTAGTGGCGAATTCAATGGGGGTGCTCACAAAGAGTAGATTTTGCTTAAGCAGTGGGGTGTTTGCTGATGAATTGGTGATTGCACCGATATCGTGGACGTTTATTCTGTCCGATAAGCCTGGCATGGTTGTTTTGTTGGTTGTCGACTTTTCCATATTCGTGAATTTGTTCTAGTGGATTGCAGTAGTGGTTATTGGACAGCAGGAAAATCGCAAATCAAGAAGACCCTTTCGAGGGTACTATCGTGGGCAATGGCACTCGTGGGGACGTAGAGGAAACAAGGTATCCTCGAAGGAGCGAATAATTTTCGAGAAACAAGTCACGCGCTTCCTAGTGTTAACGACATCAGACAATGATGATCAAGGTGTAGTCAAGGGAAGCTTTTGAACGAAGGATCAGAGGTTCTAGACTCAGTAATACATCCTGAAGATCGTTGATGGAAGGAAGGAACAAGCAAAGGCTCTTTCCTAAAGCAAGCTCGATATGGAAATCCTGCCGAGGCAGTCAGATGGAGATGCGCGCTCTAACAACTCTGCGTACGGCCGCAACATGGCTCATCTCGAACAAATTGCTATCGTGTATCATTGAATCTTATGAGAGAGATGGTATATAGGTCGCCGAATTTATGATCGAAGGTCTTTGATCACCTCCGCCGCTGCACGCTCGCCACTCCGCACAGCACCTTCCATATACCCCTTCCACTCTCCAGCAGTCTCCGTACCAGCAAAGTGTACATCCTTCCATGGCTCCCTCAAACTCCCACCTCCAAGAGAAGAAAGCACGCCAGGAGGCAATCCAGTACAAGGACATCCCCATCCAGAGTATTCGTCCTTGATCCATTCATAAGTGACCAACTGAATAAATTCCTTCTCGACAACGTCTGGAGCATTGAAGAGTTGGCCAATTTGCTTGAGAAGACTCTGTTCGCGGTCTGTTTCTGATAGTGCCGACCAAGCAAAGCCGGGTGAGCCACCTAAGAAGCAGGTCAGAATGTGCTTATCATCGGCTGGTGAACTGGTGTCGCGTATCACGCCTGCAGGACCGATGAACGATTGTGTAAGGCCGCAGAAACCTCTCTCAACCCAGAACGGCGTGCGGAAGACCATCATGGCTTTGGTGTAGTAACCATAAGTTGTCGACTCGATCCATGTTCGCTTGCTGGAGGGCAAGCCTGGCGAGAAGGACATGCTCTTGAGTACTGGTGTTGGAACAGTAGTGATGACCTTGCGAGCACGTATGACCGAGACTTGAGTGTGTACCTCGACAGCGCCACCTCCAGTATTGTTGCTGATGGCCGTCACCACAGTTGATAGACGTATCACGTCGTCGGGCATATCCCCAGCCAGTCCTTTCGAGAACAATTGCATTCCCTGACGAACACGAAGGTGCTGGCCACCACCTTTACGATCCGATCGCATCTGCAAAAGCCCACCTCCGGACTTGCAGTAGTTCAGAAAGTACAATGCCGACAGATCTTTGGGTTCTTGTCCAAGCATTGCCCGTGTCCAGACAGTCGCGGTAGACATGCTCGTTTCACTGGCTCCTCGTGATTGGAGGTATGCTTCAAAACTCATCGAGTCCAGTGTTTTGTCGCTAGGGTTGAAAGTATCCAAGTTTTGGCAATCTGCTTCGCACATGTCGCGGATTCGTGCAACGTCTTCCTTTGCTGCAGCATCGAACTAAGTAAATTAGCCCGTGATACTTTTGAGCAAGACGGAACAGGATCCTCACTGGTGGCAAATCACCGTATGCAAAACTCGAAATATTACCACTGGCATCTTGGATAGCACAATTGCCGACAGTATTTTGCTCGATCAACTCAGCATCATACTGCTTAGCCAATGCATACACCTGCGTCTGGTTTACATCATTGATCCAAGCAGCTCCTAGATCAACATTTCCTTTTCCGTCGGGAAGCTCTTGACTCCAAGTCTTGCCGCCAACGCGATCTCTGGCTTCCAGAATGACACAGGACAGACCTGCTTTGAGGACATCACGAGCTGCTGTTAGACCAGCGAGTCCAGCGCCAATTATGACGACGTCGAAATCCTTGTTGGGTGCAGAGTTCGCCGGGCGTCCGTTTTCATTGGTGTCTCGAGGGCTAGACATGTTTTTGTATGTGTTGATGTACCAAGGTAGGTCTGGAAGCCTTTAGCAGCAGATATAAACGAGAAGCTCTACAGAAGGAGGAAGTCGAGATCCGTTATCGTTGCTGGCCGTCAAGATCTGCCCGACGCCTCAGCCGGAAGCTTATCAACTTCCGGGCCATATCAGTGCATCTTCTCCGACAACGGAAAACATTGAGTGTTGTTGCCCGTCGCGGACGATGAAAGAGGAGGCCTATCTCTCGCCGAGGTGGAAAGGTGGGGTTGGCCTATCTGCACAAAACGTGTGGGCACCAGACACCACTCTTCGGACTATTGACACTCACGTCGTCTCGAGTCTGTATCCATGGTAGTCAAAGTTATAAGCGAGCTGAACCCTCAGAAAAGAGCAAGTCATCCAGTTTTGTCGTCTCATCAATGCGACAGCAATGTCGTCTCATCAATGCGACAGCAACAATACTGACCCAATCTTGCCAAGACTTTTTGATGAGAGGTCCAACCTGATCGGGATGGATAAATGGATGTCAAACCTCGGGCTGCATGAGAAATCATCATATCTTATTGGCAAAACAGGACAAAACAAAACGTACAGCAGCAGGGATTCCCACGTGGTCACCCACCGTAGTACTAATCTGCCGTTCAACTGCTTATGTATGGCAGAGCGGACGGGAT